>SKCR01038702.1:0-78480 GCA_019454045.1 Zanthoxylum bungeanum
TGGCTTCCGCATACGATTCTGATCCCCTCCCGGGTGGGGAATTTCAGTTTCATGTGGTAGCAGGACAATGCGACTTTTGTTTTCATCATGAAAGGTCGTCCGACGATGGCATGGTAGCTGCTCATGCAGTCCACTACAATGAAGTCTGTCATGATTGTCCGTGTCCGGGGATATGTCCCGACTGTCATTGCCAACTGTATCCTTCCTAGTGGGATGACGGCTGATCCTCCGAAACCGTATAGGGGAGTGCTATCGTTGGTCGGGGTTGCATACTCTACCCTTACCCTTAGGTCATCCAGTGCTTCTCTGGAAATTATGTCAACTGCGCTTACGGGGTCCACTAGGATTCTGTCTACTTCTTACCCGCTAATTACTGCCTTGATTATTAATGCATCGTCATGAGGGAAACTTACCCCTCGGGTATTGTAGACAACAGAACCTGGGTGATGCTATTCTAGGCTCGCTGCCTAGTTGGGAGTACGAAATAACATGGAGTCGCCACCCGGTGTGGCTTCCGCAGATGCCCGTATGTATCTCTCTGAGTACATAATTCGCCTCTTCTTCTGCTAAACATCTTAAGAGGGGGAGTGAGTAACCCCTTCGGTAAAGTACCCCGTTGATTAAGGAGAATCTAGTGCTTTTGTATCTTAACTTCCTGGCCTCCGTTTTGTCTCATGGTGTTTCTCATGTTTCCAGATATTTTCTGATGGGTTGCATCCATGATGTTTTGCTTTCTTTATATAGAACTTCTACTTCAGATTCCCCTACGCTCCTTTCCCGGATGTAAATTAAAGGGATTATTCTGGGGTGCTCAGCTTTTGTTGAGGAGGCGAGCCGTGCCAGGGAGTCTGCTTCACAATTGTCTTCTCGGGAGATTTGTTCGAAGCGTACATCCCCCATTTTCCTAATTAACTTTCTCACTTCGGTCAGATAGGCCATCATGTTAGGCTTTTTGGCTTGGAATGTTCCCTTTTGCTGCTGAATGGCTAACTGTGAGTCACTTCTTACTACCACATCTTGGATCCCCAGTACCGTGCATAGTCTTAAACCGCCCAGTATTGCTTCGTATTCTGCTTCATTATTGGTCGCTACGAAAGCGAATTTCAGGGCGAGCGGGATTTCTTCTCCTCTGTTGTTTTTCAGGATGACTCCCGCGCCATTGCCTTGTGTGCTGGCGGAACCGTCTACAGACATCTCCCATTTTTCCTCCTCTATAGTCAGGATCTGGGGTTCGGTAAATTCAGCGACAAAATCTGCCAAGGCTTGTCCTTTCACTGCTTCTCTCGGGAGGTAGGAGATGTCGTGTTCACTTAGCTCTACCGACCATTTTACTAGTCTGCCAGAGGCTTCTGGCCGATGCAGAATTTGTTTTAGGGGGTGATCGGTGTAGACCCTGATAGGATGGGCCTGGAAGTAAGGCCGCAATTTCTGAGCTGCCGTGACCAAAGAAAGGGCGACCAGTTCATGTACTGGATATCGGGTCTCGGCGTCTATGAGGGCTTTTCTGATGTAGTAAACAGGTTTCTGGACCCTGTCGGTTTCTTGTATCAGTACCGAACTTACTGCTCGCTCCGAAACGGCCAGGTATAAGTATAATGTTTCCCCTGGGAGAAGTTTTGCCAGGAGTGGGGGTTGCACTAGATACTGCTTCAGCTGCTGGAAGGCTTCCTCGCACCCTGGTGTCCAGTCGATATCCTTCTTTGCTTTTTGGATCACTTTGAAGAAAGGGTGGCCTTTATCAGTTGCTCGTGATATGAACCGATTGAGCGCGGCCAATCTACCGGTCAGACTCTGTACTTCTTTCACTGTTTTGGGGGATTTTAGGCCCAGTATTGCCTGGATCTTCTGTGGGTTTGCTTCGATACCTCGGGCACTCACCATGTAACCTAAAAACTTTCACGAGGCTACCCCGAAGGTACATTTTTTTTGATTGAGTTTCAGGTTGTGTCTCCTTAATAGCTCGAAGGTCTTTTTTAGGTCGGCCATGTGATAGCTTGGTTCTTTCGACATCGTTATCATGACATCGACGTAAACTAGCATTGTCGTGCCGATGAGAGGTTTAAACACTTTGTTTACCAACCGTTGGAAGGTTGCCCCAGCATTTTTCAGTCCGAAAGGCATTACTCTGTAGCAGTAAAGTCCTTGATCGGTAACGAAAGTGGTCTTTTCTTCGTCTGCAGGGCACATTTTGACTTGGTTGTATCCGGAGAAAGCATCCATAAAGCTCAATAATCCCTGAAAAGCTGTGGCGTCCACTAGTTGGTCTATGTTCGGCAAGGGGAAGCTGTTCTTTGGGCACGCCTTGTTTTTGACCAACACTACGTTTGATACCCAATCTGGGTACCTTGCCTCCCTGATGAGACCTGCCTTTAATAACTTCTCGACCTCGGCTTCTATTGCTTTACTCCTTTCTTGATTGAAGTTCCTTCTCTTTTGCCTGACCGGTTTGTGTGATGGGTCTACTGTTAGGCGGTGATTGATGAATCTTGGGTCAATCCCAGGCATGCCATTGTATCCCCAGGCAAAGACGTCTGGGTATTCTTTCAGGCATTCTAGTAGATTTCATTGTAGAGATTTGTCCAGGCCTCCCTCTATCTTTATGCTTTTTCCTGGCCCATAAAGTTCTATTTCTTCTGTCTCCTCAGCTGCAGCGAGTCGGGCATTTTTGTTTGGCTGAGGCCCAGGGCTTTTGTTTTCTTCTTCTTCACCCAGGCTTCTTTGTCGTTTTCAGGTATCTTCTTTGATGCAGAGAGTCTCTCGTGAGAGAGTTACGAAACAGCTGCGAGCTGTTTTCTGGCTTCCGCATACGATTCTGATCCCCTCCCGGGTGGGGAATTTCAGTTTCATGTGGTAGCAGGACAATGCGACTTTTGGTTTCATCATGAAAGGTCGTCCGACGATGGCATGGTAGCTGCTCATGCAGTCCACTACAATGAAGTCTGTCATGATTGTCCGGGTCCGGGGATATGTCCCGACTGTCATTGCCAACTGTATCCTTCCTAGTGGGATGACGGCTGATCCTCCGAAACCGTATAGGGGAGTGCTATCGTTGGTCGGGGTTGCATACTCTACCCTTAGGTCATCCAGTGCTTCTCTGGAAATTATGTCAACTGCGCTTCCGGGGTCCACTAGGATTCTGTCTACTTCTTACCCGCTAATTACTGCCTTGATTATTAATGCATCGTCATGAGGGAAACTTACCCCTCGGGTATTGTAGACAACAGAACCTGGGTGATGCTATTCTAGGCTCGCTGCCTAGTTGGGAGTACGAAATAACATGGAGTCGCCACCCGGTGTGAACCGGGACAAAGATTTAAGGCCGCACTCACCCCTCGCAAGGGAAGACCTCAAACCGTTGGGTTCAGAATGGTCCCTTACTTATGTCACTTGTGATGGTATGATTTGTGCAATAAACTAACCGAATCTATTCAACATTCATGCTCAAGGGTACTTAGATCTAACATACTTTCATCCAAATAACTCCACGCAACATAACACAACGAGCATATTGAACCATTAAATCAACATGTATAAATCATTATCCTAACACATCATAAACTAATAATATGCATAATGAACAACCTAAATATGCTTTAACAAATAAATAACAAACTAAATTAAATCATGCTTTAAATAATAAATAAATGGCCTAGAACTATGACATGCTCAAATACAATTTTGGATGAGACGAGACACGTGCATCTTAAGTGGTACGTGGCGTTGTATCCCGAGCGCAGACCGCACTACCGTCCATTCGGAATCGGCTACGGAATTTACGTCCGGGTTTCCATCCGATATACCACAAAAGGGAATACACATCCCGTTCATCCAACAATCACATCATGCCTCAAATGACTCTCATGCGATAATATTCAAATTAAAAGAAATAAATGAAAGATAATGAATAAAAGGGTGCCCTCAGGTCTAACCTCTTTTGTCGTCCAAGAAAGGGCGTTACACGTCCGTTGGAAGGGTGAATGATCCGCAACTCTTTTGGTTCACTAACTCAATGTTTTCCTCGCTGTTTTGCTGTTCGGCTGCTGTTTTTTACTCCGTTTCACTGCTGTTTTAAGGGTATTTTCTGGTCACTGTTTTGGGTAGTTTCGGGGACTGTTTTAGGGGCTAAATAGTGCAGTTTTTTTGTGCGGTTTTAGGGTGATTTCTGGATTGTTTTGAGGGTCTAACTTGCGGCAAAACTGGACAGAATAGGACTGTGATGTGTGCCATTTTATGAAGCAGTGCAGTGGGTGTTTGGGGCTTGTATTTTTGGGCGTGCAGTGGGGTTGTGTTTAGGGCTGTTATGGCGTGACTTTGGGGCTGTATTTGGGGCTGTTGAAGGTCTACTCGATGTGGGACAGTTAGTGGGTGCCTCGGAGGAATTGATTTGTGGACAAGGGCTTTGTAGTTGGCGAGAGTTTAGTTGATGCGTGAATTGTTTGAGTGTGTGTGCTGATTTGAAGGCTTGTGTAGCGTGATGAGTGGAGGGGAAGGCGTGCAGGCTAGTGGTGCTGGCGTGATGAGAGTGAGGGCAAGGTGTGGTTCGTGGGCTGTGACGTGTTTGAGGCGGGGGGAAGCAGGTCAAGGGCGTTAGTGGGGCAGGCGCGAAGTAGGTCAGTGAGCGTGAGTGCAAAAGTGTTTGACAAGGGCTTGGAAGATGTTGAAGCGGTGGGGACGTGTGCGTTAGTTGATGAAGGGATGCGTGGAGGCAGGTGTGAAGGCTTGCAAATTGCGTGAAGGGCAGAGGCTGCGGGCTTGAATTGTCGGCTATGTGGTGTGATTAGAGGGTGCGGTCTTCACGTGAGGGGGGACAGTGTGCGATGGTGGAGGGCTTTGTTATTTTGTTTGTGATTTTTGTGAGGATGAGCCAGCCAGCCAGGGTTTAGAAAGATGGGTGAATGGTTCTTTTTATAGGTCAAGGGAGGGGGTTTTACCTTGTTTGGGTAGGAGAAGGATTTGTGTGTTAATTGAGGATATCTTTTAATTAAAATGAGATAGGGAAAATCTTTTAATTAAGGGAGGTGATTTGATTTATTCTTTTTAGTTAAGGATATGATTTATTTAATTTAGGAAGGTGATTTAATTTAATTTAGGAATGTGTTTTATTTAAATTAGGAATTTAATTTAATTTAATTTCAAGTTCAATATAATTGGTGAATGTGATTTAATTTAATTTAAGTTTAATTTTAATTGGTTTTAATTATTTAATTTGTGAGATGTGTTTTAAATATTTTAATTATTTAATTTGTGAGATGTGTTTTAATGGGTTTGGTGTGTTTTAAAACAGAGGTCCAACAAGCGAACCCGAAGCGAAACAAGCGAGTTAAATCTGACAAAATGCTAATTTCTAACTTTACCCTTCCAATGTCCGTTTCCCGCGGCTTTCACAACTAAAGAGGTAGTGTCTCCATACGAGACTCATCATCGGGCTGATATGCAAAAATGCAATGCCTACAGTCGCCCCCACTTTGATGGGACTTGTGCAGTGTGTGACAATGACAATCCTATCAAAGTACGTGCAATGCATTTTTACTTACTTGGCTCGCCAGCTGTCACCTGGTCTGCCTGCTGTGCTGAACTGATTTTGATGATGTGGTGAGGTGCCACGACCTCGAGGTTCATCCCTGCAAGATGCGTCGATCTCTAGGAATCACTACCGAACTGAACTGATTATGTTGGCGAGGCGCTTCGACCCCTGGGCTTTGTTCCCGAACCATCTGTGGGCTTTGTTCCCGAACTGTGTAGAGAGTGGGCTTTCTTCCCGAACTGTGTAGAGAGTGGGCTTTGTTCCCCTGGGCTTTGTTCCCGTTGTGTTGAATGTGATGGCGAGGTGCTTCGACCTCTGGGCTTTGTTCTTGAACCACCTGTGGGCTTTGTTCCCGAGCTGAATGTGATGGCGAGGTGCCTCGACCTCTGGGCTTTGTTCCCGAACCACCTGTGGGCTTTGTTCCTGCACTGATTTGATGATGCGCCATTCCTGGCGTGCTAAGCCCCGTACTTAGGGTGTCACGGTTGTGTCTCCGTACCTAGAGTGCCGCAGTGATGATGTTGGTTGTCTGAGTGCTAACCCCGTAACTAGGGTGTCGCGGTGACGTCTACGTACCTAGAGAGCCACAAATGTTTGAGTGCTAACCCCGTACCTAGGGTGTCACGGTGACGCCTCTGTACCTAGAGTGCCACAAATGTTTGAGTGCTAACCCCGTACCTAGGGTGTCGCAGTGACGTCTCCGTACCTAGAGAGCCACAAATGTCTGAGTGCTAACCCCGTACCTAGGGTGTCGCGGTGACGCCTCCGTACCTAGAGTGCCACAAATGTCTGAATGCTAACCCCGTACCTAGGGTGTCGTGGTGACGCCTCCATACCTAGAGTGCCACAAATGTCTGGATGCTAACCCCGTACCTAGGGTGTCGCGGTGACGTCTCCATACCTAGAGAGCGATAAATGTCTGAATGCTAACCCCGTACCTAGGGTGTCGCGGTGACGTATCCGTACCTAGAGAGCCACAAATGTCTGAATGCTAACCCCGTACCTAGGGTGTCGCGGTGACGTCTCTGTACCTAGAGAGCCACAAATGTCTGAATGCTAACCCCGTACCTAGGGTGTCGTGGTGACGTCTCCGTACCTAGAGAGCCACAAATGTCTGAATAGTCCACATGCCGTACCTGGCGTGCTAACCCCGTACCTAGGGTGTCGCAGTAGTCTGAGTGCTAACCCCGTACCTAGGGTGTCTCTGATATGATGATGGTCCATTTCCGAACCGTGCTCCATTTTCGGAGTGCCATTTTCGGCGAGTGATGAGATAATGGTCCATTTCTAGAGTGCCATTTCCGGCATGCTAAACCTCATTTTCGAGGCATAGCTGATATGATGATGGTCCATTTCCGAACCGTGCTCCATTTTCGGAGTGCCATTTTCGGCATGCTAAACCCTATTTCCGAGGCATCGCTGATATGATGATGGTCCATTTCCGAACCGTGCTCCATTTCCGGAGTGCCATTTTCGGCATGCTAAACCCCATTTCCGAGGCATCGCTGATATGATGATGGTCCATTTCCGAATCGTGCTCCATTTTCGGAGTGCCATTTTCGGCATGCTAAACCCTATTTCCGAGGCATCGCTGATATGATGATGGTCCA
This sequence comes from Zanthoxylum bungeanum, assembly GCA_019454045.1. Classification (NCBI taxonomy): domain Eukaryota; kingdom Viridiplantae; phylum Streptophyta; class Magnoliopsida; order Sapindales; family Rutaceae; genus Zanthoxylum; species Zanthoxylum bungeanum. Next base: position 7,135 of record SKCR01038702.1, read on the forward strand.
TTTCCGAACCATGCTCCATTTCCGGAGTGCCATTTTCGGCATGCTAAACCCCATTTCCGAGGCATCGCTGATATGATGATGGTCCATTTCCGAACCGTGCTCCATTTCCGGAGTGTTACTGTGATGTGGTATGATGAGGTCCATTCCCGAACCATCACCGGATGTGGTCCATTCCCGAACCGATCTCCATTCCCGGACTGTCCATTCTCGGACTAAATCTCCATTCTCGGAATGCCATTCCTGGTGTGCCATTCTCGGCGTGCTCATTCTCGAGCTGTCCATTCCCGGACTATATCTCCATTCTCGGAGTGTCATTCCCAAACTATATCTCCATTATCGGAGTGCCATTCTCGGCATAACTGATCTGATGTGATGCGGGACTCGCCCTCAGAATGTCATGCTCGGCAGAAACTGATCTGATGCTATGTGGGCCTTCCCCCCAGAATGCCATACCCGGCAGAAACTGATCTGATGCTATGTGGGCCTCGCCCCCAGAATGTTATATCAGGCAGAACTGATCTGATGTCTTCATACTCGGAGTGTCGTACCTGGCTGATCTAATATCTCCATACCTGGAGTGCCGTACCTGGAAAAACTGATACTGATGTCTCCATACCCGGAGTGTCATACCCGGAAAAACTGATGCTGATGTCTCCATACTCGGAGTGCCATACCCGGCAAAATTGATGCTGATAATGTGTGGGCCTCGCCCCTAGAGTGCCATACCCGGCAAGACTGATACTGAACTAATGTGGGCCTCGCTCCCAGAGTGCCATACCCGGCAGAACTAATACTGAACCAATGTGGGCCTCGCCCCCAGAATGTTATACCCGGCAAGCCTACAATTGATGCTGATGATAATGTGGGCCTCGCCCCCAGAGTACCATACCCGGCAAAACTGATGCTAATAATAATGTGGGCCTTGCCCTATGATTCATTCCTGGATTCATTCCAAAACTCTGACAGCGTGGGCCTCGGTCCTAGGATTCATTCTCGGATTCTTTCCAAATTTTGACGACGTGGGCCTCGGCCCTCGGATTCATTCCCTAGATTCATTCCAAATTCTGACGATGTGGGCCTCAACCCTGGGATTCATTCCCCAAACCGCTGATAGAGTGGGCCTCGACCCTGAGTTGATACTGATGTGGGCCTCGCCCCAAACTGATATTGATGTGGGCCTCGCCCCCAGACTGAAACTGATGTGGGCCTTGCCCCAAAACTGATACTGATGTGGGCCTCAACCCCGGGACTCATCCCCAAACGAATACTGATACGGGCCTCGACCCCAAACTAAAACTGATGTGGGCCTCGCCCCTAGACTGATACTGACGTGGGCCTCAACCCCAAAACTACTACTCGTATGTTGCTGATTCTGGTGGGCTTGTCTTTGCCGCTTTCTCTTTTTCTTATTTGAAACCTGTGAAAAACAAAACAAACACAAAAAAGAATGCAAAATATGTTACGTGTATGCATGCATGCATGAATGATTTTTCTATCTCGCTAGGTTAGGTCTTCTGCCAGTTCTCCAAGTGATTGATCAGCCTTCTCTCTGGTCTCATGGCTCAATTTCTTGTTATACTTCTTATTCACGAGGTGGTAGACTGGTCACCCCCAGTCTTGATTTAGCTTTCTGCTCTCCGCTGTTTTCACTTGGTCAAAGTGAACCATATGGTGGGGCCTTCCATATCATCATACTATATTACATGCTACGAAATAGTCCCAATAGTTATACATATCATTGTCCTCAAAGAATGCTCAAAATGAAACCAGAGAACCTTCAAAACATTCGATGCAACTCAAATCCAAGTCTTTGAACAAATGATCTATGCCAGACTCAAAGTGTGTGTGTGCAAATGTTCTTTCACAGCTTAATCCTTAGGTAAGCTAACTCGATGATTTCGTTTCAAAGATTGGGATCGATGGGTCAAACCAACCTAGATGTCTCAGTTAGGCTCTGCAATTGCTTTTTCATGCTCAATGTGATATGGTTTTATTTCTCTTTTGTCTTTTTTTTTTCTTTTCATTTTGAACTTCTTTTTTTTTTCTTTTCTCTTTTTTTTTTATTCTTTCTCTTTTTTTCAACACACCTACCCTTTAAGGTAGCATTTCTCCTCATGGTGGTCCTAATACTCACCCATGGGTAGCTTCACGCTTTTGTCGTCCAAGAAAAGGCGTTACACGTCCGTTGGAAGGGTGAATGATCCGCAACTCTTTTGGTTCACTAACTCAACGTTTTCCTCGCTGTTTTGCTGTTCGGCTGCTGTTTTTTACTCCGTTTCGCTGCTGTTTTAAGGGTATTTTCTGGTCACTATTTTGGGTAGTTTCGGGGACTGTTTTGGGTAGTTTCGGGGACTGTTTTAGGGGCTAAATAGTGCAGTTGTTTTGTGCGGTTTTAGGGTGATTTCTGGATTGTTTTGAGGGTCTAACTTGCGGAAAAACTGGACAGAATAGGACTGTGATGTGTGGCAGTTTATGAAGCAGTACAGTGGGTGTTTGGGGCTTGTATTTTTGGGCGTGCAGTGGGGTTGTGTTTAGGGCTGTTATGGCGTGACTTTGGGGCTGTATTTGGGGTTGTTGAAGGTCTACTCGATGTGGGACAGTTAGTGGGTGCCTCGAAGTCGGAGGGTATGAATCCCCCGAGGCCTTGGAAAGCTTGAAGGGAGCCTTGAAAGTCGGGAGGCTATGGTAGTATTATGAGGTTAATCACGAGTCGCTCTGAGCTACCATTTCCTTCAACGGATAAGCTTTAATACTAGCTGTGAACATAATTATGACAATCATATTTGAAGTCAGAGCCTTGCTCGTCTTCTATTCCTTCTTAGGATATGTCATTTATCTTCCCAGAAGATTATAATGATTTTGCCTTTGCCTGTTTCAACACTCCAGAAGCCTTTGGCCAAGCCTCGTGTTTCTGGAATATCGAATTAAGGTGCGCCTTGCGCTACAAGCTTAATATATTATTTTATCAAATAAAATAACCTATTAATTTCCAGGGCCATCCTGAAACTTTATTCCCAATTTGAAAATTAAACCATTTAAACACATTTTCCCCAGGATTATGTTTTAAATGTCAATCTTTCAATTATATCTTGATTCTAATAGTCCAACTATTTAATCAACGATTTGTGGTACTATTTATTATAATTATTATAATAGTCCAACTATATAATCAAATATAATTTAAATTAATTAACCTCAATTACATTGATTACTATAATCCAATTATAAAATCAACTGTAAATCGAAATTAATTAATTCAAATATATTGATTAATATAATCCAATTATATATAATCAAATATAATACAGTCCAACTGCTTATTAAAACAACAATTTAAATATTAGTCCAACTAACATTTAATCTAACGACGAAATAATTTGAATGAGCGCGTATGGCGAGTAATTGAACGAGTATTGCAAATTCAATTCTTGCCTCCCACTATTTTTCGGCGAGCCTCTAACCCTCTGTCGAGTACTCGGGAAACCGTGTTTCCTAGTGGGCTAGGATCCCGTTAAATATCACACAATCTTGACTTTGGCCAACAAATTGTATGATAATTAACTAGGTAGATCTCGAAGATCAATTGGATCTCATCCAATTCCTAGATCCAGTAGGCGGATATCCAAATCCTAAACATATATCTTATATATGCCAATACATCCAATGTATTACCTAACCTTTTTCCTCTGAATCAACTAAGCCTTGGCTTTGGCACAACAAACCTAGTGATCCCAGTCAAGCGCTACCCATTGACCATGGAAAGCTTCGTAATCAATGTCGATGGACAAGAAGTGGTCTTGACTTTGGCCAACAAACCACAACTTGGACAAGACACCGATATGGAACAAAACTCTCGTGATTCAAACACATCTTTGATGGACAAAGGGCTTGACTTTGGCCAACAACCCAATGCCAATCTCGGATCTTGAGTAAGAATCACTCAATGGAAGGAAAAACACTTGATATTGAGCGAGGGTTTTTCACGTGCAATTGGCTACCAATTTATTATCTTTATTAAGGTCTCATCATCATACACCCTTAAACATGCATTCTAAACACATAATAAAGCGCATATGAAATAAAATAATAATGATATGCGGATGGATACTTTACATTGATCCTAGATCAAATCTCTCATTTTCTCTCTCCAAAGCTAGCATATGTATTTACTTCTACCCGTTACACTACACTTCTAAAGAAACCTCATTTACATTGAGGGGAATAGGTGAGAAGAGAATACAAAGAGTATAGAGGTGATAAGGCTGGACACGCAGGTCCAATTAATAAATCAAATTTATTACAATTTCCAAAATTGTCCCACCCGACTAATATCCATCCGATATACATTATTCATGCATCGCAACCATGTATTCACACAAGCATGTTATCAATCAATCTAATCCAATTAATTAATCTGATAATTAGTGATCATCCAATGTTCAAACAACGATTTGATTTTTGCGTGAGTCAAACTCGTTTTTCGAATAAGTACTCAAAGTACGAATTCTTGAATTAAATTAAACTACATAATTAAATCCAATTTAATACGCATTTAATTCTAATTCACTATTTAATTCCAAATTAAATATTACACTTTTATTAACGAACCTTTACGACTTAAATTCCAAATTTAATCGCAACGGGTCTCAAAGCCCGATTAACATCTAATGTTTATTTAATTAAAGTCCAATGGGCTTTTAATTAATTTCTATAAGGCGTGGACTTTTGGTCAACTCGGGTCAAACCGAACAACCAAAATCCAATCCGGGAGTTACCCATAAGCCCAGAAATCAATTTTGGCCCATTAGGCCCAATTAAATAATTAAGGTCCATTAAGTCATAATTGGACTTTATGGATGCGGTTTTAGGCCCAATTGGATCCAACCAAATTTGCCTAAACTCAACTTTGTACAACAAAGCCCAAAAGCCCAATCACAACCTTAAAGGCCCAATTTCCAAAATAAGCCCAATTAATTAACTTATAAAATTCTAAATTCCATAATTAATTAACCTAAGTGTAATACACAATTAACCACCCAATTAATATTTCTAAAAAATCAATTAGCATACTTAATCATGCACTTTAATGAAAAATAGTGTCCAACACAATTTATTAAAATCAAACCCATTTTACATGCTTTTGTTCTCGGCAATTATGGGTTTTTCCAATCCGATTCGGTTTCAATCCAATTGAATCCACAATCATCATTTCCCAAATCAATTCAATTCATCCAATGAATTAAAATCAAAAAACACAATGAATTTCAAATTCAATTGAATTCGGCCAAGCCACTTTAATTTGGGAAAAATGTTCCAAATCAAAATTCAATCAAATTGAACTTCAAAACAACATTACCCAATTGTTTTAAGTCATCCAATGATCAAACAAACAAAATCACCAAGAAATTTAGGGTTCTTTAATTTCGGCCAACATAAGCAATTTGGGGAAATTTGTTCCAAACACAATTTCAACAAATTGATCCAATCAATCTTAAATTAAACATACTTTAAGCATTCTCATTCATCCAATTTCACAAAATATGCTCAAAATCAAGTTTACCCAAATTTGTCACTTTATGCCAACATAAAAAATTGGGGAAATTTGTTCCAAACATAATTTCTTCAAATTGATCCAATCAATCATTAATTCAACAACATTTAAGCATACTTAATCAATCAATTTAATCAAATCATGCTTCAATTGATTTTACCCAATTTGTCATGCCCAAAATTTAGGGAAAATTGAATCCAATCCAATTTCATGAAATTGATCATACACAACTTCAATTCAACCTCATTCAAGCATACTTCATCAAACAATTCAACCAAATCATGCCTAAATCGAGTTTACCCAATTTTAACCCTAACTTTTTCATGCTTGATCAAAGCTCAAGATACCATTGTAGGTTTCTAATATAGGTCCCAAGATCATGAAATCAAGCCTAAAATTCGCATGAAAACACAAAGGAATAAGGCGGAATACATAACTCACATTGAACGGTTTGAGATGCGAAGAACAAGCTGCATTTTTGCCTCCCTCCAAGCTCACGGCAACAGCTCTCCAAGGCAGTGGGCTGCTCGGTTTTTACTGGTTTGGTTCCTCCATGATTCGGCCATTGATGAACACCATGGAAGCTCAAAGCTTCAAGGTTCAAAAGGAATTCCAAGCTCATAAATTCGTTTCCCTATCACCTATGTATAACCCAAGGTGTGTGCTAGCACCACATCTTCTTCCTTGCTTCTCATTGATTCGGTCACAACCAGAAATTTTAGAGAAGAAACGGTTCCAAACCGTGAAGAAGAAGGAGGGAAAAGAGAGGGAGAGGAGAAAAACGTGAAGTGAGGAGAGAGAGAGATTATTGAAAAAGAAAAAGTGAAAAATGCTTTTATATTTTCCAAAATAATAAAGCCATATACCACTTTTTCAATTTTCAAAAAAGTTAAAAGCAAAAGCATTAATGCTTTTCAATTACTACATCAATCACTCAAATCAAGTGACAACTTGTCACATCACTCAAAGTGACATTTGATTTGACGCTTGATGTGACTTGCGATTTGACGCTCGATTTGACTTGCGTGCCGTACTCGAATTCGAAATGCAAATGCGCTCACAAATAATCCCGGGCTCGGGTTCGCTAATTCCAAATTAATGAATTTTCCGTTGCGTCGTAATTAAATGATTACGCCCAGCGAAATCACTATTCACATCGCTAATGAATTAATTCTAAATTAATTCGTTCGCCCGAATTAAAATCTAATTTTAATTCCGCGTCGAAATCCAATTTCTAATAATATATCAAATATATTATTTTATCGATTAATTCCAAATTAATCGTTCTCTCTCTTTAATTAATATTTTATCCCAGATAAAATATCTCCGTGATTAATCCCAGATTAATTTTCTCTCTCTTCTAATTAATCCCAGATTAATTAAGTGCGAGTTATACGTCATCGGTGAATCTTCGGGAAGCGACCCATGAGATCTCCGGATATGTTGGCAGTAAATACCGTCGTCGGACTATCCGAACACGTAAGTACCTCGTACTACGTTTATACCGATTTACAAGACAAGGTTGGCTTCTAGCAAAGCGCCATGCCTACCCAATTCTCCAGAAATATTCTTACAAGAATATATAGATCTGTATCAAGCGTAGTATACCGTAGTATTATGTATATCAGCCCAGTATCGGATAGTCACGTGCTAGGGCTGGGGCTGGATAAGTGTCTGCCCCGTCCGAAGCACATGTCGGATGTCTGGTAACTAGTCTCTATAATCGGATATACATGACCTTGTCATAATATCCCGATGGCCGGCCAGCACTTAAGAGCACTAATACCGTATCCTGCGTGACATCATCTCCACTATGACTGAAGTGATACTTCCGTCTCGACATCACACCCAATACACTACGACTCTCTGATAAACCCAGAAGTGGTGTACGCAGAACCGGTTAAAGCCTTGTACCACCAAGACCAAAGTATATCGATTATCGTAAGTATTAGCGATGCAAGTCTCAGGTTAAGACTATACACACCTACCTTGATTTCGGCCTCCCATAGACACATAGTCATAATTCCAATGGGATTCCGAGGGGTCTATCCAGAGCGAAGCTGTTTCCCGTACCATCGGTGAAACACAACCTCCTATCGCACTTGCATAAGTAACCTATACTTATATATATGAGAACTATGTCGTTGTGCCCTCACAACGCGCACAAGTGAAATACTAGCCTATTCCGCATTATCGATGTCCTGTCTCGATAATACTACGACTAGGGATATTTAATGATTAATCCTTCGTGGACTGATACTGTCTCATATCATTCTCAATCCAGGAACTAATCATATGGACCTCTCTTCATTTATACATCTAAGGTGATCTAATCACAAATGATGAGAGTACAATCTCCTTTGTCACATAGTTAATTTGTACAACAACACCATGATCTGTACAAATAGTGACGCTATGGGTCATAATTGTCCAACACTTCTCTCTGGGGAATCTACAACGGGAAATCCGTTTGACAGTCTGTCACACACCATAGCTCATTGGCACGTACCATAGTGTATAAAAAAGGGTGTGCTCACTTGGTTGCTCGAACCCTTGATTGGGGAGACCTAGTTGTGGGTCGTCCTTCGCCGATGAGAGCCTTTGTCCATACTCCCACGAACCCATGCGTAGACCGGGTTGTATAGTCTATAAAAAATATTTCCTTGTGCTTTAGGACCATTATCATTTGGATGAATTGGACTCTTTGTCAAAATGCGAACTTGCTGGGCCATTTAAACTGGGGCAAGTTCGTATCCTATGACAATTAGGCCCAAAGCTTCTGAAATAATGGTGGGCCACACGATAGAAGTTATTATTTTATGTTTATAATATCTTCCTTGTATGCTTATGTTTGTGAACATTGCTATTTGAATCCATCTGAGTCTTTTGTCATGAGATATGGGCTTGTTGGGCCATTTAAACTGGGACAAGAACATATCTTATGACGATTGGGCCAAAAGGCTTCTAAATAACAATAGGCCATTTTATGATTGTGTTCGGAATATTATCATTTGGATTTAGTTGGGCTCTTTGCCATAAGACATGAACACGTTGGGCCATTTAAACTGGGACGGGTTCACTCTTATGACAGTTGTCCCAAAAGCTTCTAAAATGATAATAGGCCGATTTGTTTGAAGATTTTATTTGATTTAGTATATGTTATATACTTCTTATGCACATCATGCATACATACATCATGCTAACCCTTGTGTTCAAAAAGCCATCATAGATTCCCGTTGGGTTAGGGAAAAGGGAAGACTCACCAAAATACTGGGAACACACATGAGTGAATCAGATATTGAGGTATCCCATATGGATCAGTTGGAAAACAGTCTCGCCAAGGTCACCGAACAGTTGCAAGCCATGGCCACTGCCATGGCAAATATGGCTGTGCCCCGTGCTGGGGGAAATTCTGAGAATGTGAGGCGGGAGGAGCTTCCGAATGGGTTGGGGGATGATATCCCCACTTTTGATGATGACATAACAGAGTATGCAACAAGCAAAGTGATTGGGTCTTAGACAAAATTTCAGAAGCTTCGGGATCAGGTTGAAACAGTTACCCGCAAAATGAGGGGTAAACATGAAGAGTTGTTAGATTATGAGGCAATGACCTTCGGAGAACAGCTGCCAGCTTAGTTTAAAATGCCGGACATGGCCAAGTTTAATGGGAATGGAGACCCAAGAGTCCATCTGCAGCAATATGTCTCAGTCATGAGTTCAATGGGCCTATCACAGCGCCAAGTCCAAAAGATGTTTGGGATGCCATTTGAGGGGGCACCTGTGGTTTGGTATCATAGCCTTAAGAAGAAGGTTAAAGAAGATTGGAAGGAACTAGCTGATGCTTTTCTGAAGCAGTATGTTACAGACTTAGAAATTGACTTGTCACTCCGTGATTTGGAGAACACTAAACAGAAGCCAGAGGAAAATTTCAAAGAGTATGTGGATCGCTGGAGAAGCTAGCTTTTGAAAATGCAGACTCGGCCTTCAGAGAAAGACCAAATTAAGATGATTATCAAGGGCACCAAGCCCTCTATTTATAGTAAGCTGAGGAGGATGACTTCGATGATTTCTGATTTTCGACAGTTGAGGGAAACTGTCATGGATATTGAGGAAGAGGAGGCTGAAAACAGAAAGTTTTATGGCCAGAATAAAAGAACTTTTTGGGGGCCTTCTGAGACAAAGCCCGCTACTACCGAAGTCGCTGCCATCAGAAACAGGCAATTCTCCAACCTTGGTAGACCTTTGTCGAAGGTGTTTGAAAAGTTACAGGGACAAGGAATCTTGAAACCCTTAGAAGGCAAACCACTTCCACACCCCCCACCACCACACATAAATGTGAACCTTTATTGTCACTTCCACCAGCTACATGGCCATGACACCGACAACTGCACCCGCCTCAGGCATGAAATTCAAGATCTCATAGATTCCCATAAAATACCCAACCCATGAAAAGAAACCATCAACCACCAAGCTTCTTACATGAATGACAGTGAAGAACCATAGGCCAAGGAAGAAGGCAGTGCTGCGGATGATGGAGATGTTCCTCATAGTCTATTTGATCCAGTTTTTTTAAATGACATTGATTTTGTTACTTTTTCGAACTCTTTTCCTCAACAATAATAAAGACGTTCATTTTACTGAAACTCTTCTGCAATATGAGTATATTTGAGAAAAGCATTCAACCTTGGTACTATGGAATCCAGTGATGAACACGGGGAACCTTCGAAGTAAGTAAACAGAAAAGATAAGATAGACATTCAGAAATTGGGAAATAGAGCCAGTGAAAATATCAGACTTGGAAGGGAATTAGTTCACCGAGCCGATCAACGTAGACATATTGAAGAAATAGCTTGTCTGAGGAAGAGAAGGCTAAGCAGTCACCAAGAGAATTGACGGAAGACCTAACCCGACGGGATAGGAACATTCATGCATGCATACACGTAATTCATTTTGCATCCTTTCGTGTTTGTTCTGTTTTGTAATAATAGGTTTCAAAGGAGAAAAAAAGAAAGCGCCGAATGCAAGCCAACCAGAAGCAGTAACAGTACAATGTCAGAAGTCTTCGGGAACGGATCACATGGGTGAGGCCCATATCATCAGTATCAGTTTGGGATGAATCCCGAGGGTCGAGGCCCACATCAGTATCAGTCTGGGGGCGAGGCCCATATCGGTAGCAGTTAGGGCTGAGGCCCACTTCAGTGTCAGCATTGTCGGGTATGGCATTCTGGGGGCGAGGCCCACATTACATCGGATCAGTTTCTGCCGGGTATGGCATTCTGGGGGCGAGGCCCGCATCACATTAGATCAGTTCTACCGAGAATGGCACTCCGAGAATGGAGATATAATCCAAGAATGGAGCAGAGTTCAAGAATGAACAAGTCGGAAATGACACTGCGAGAATGGAGATATAATCCAAGAATGGAGCAGAGTTCAAGAATGAACAAGTCGGAAATGACACTCCGAGAATGGAGATATAATCCAAGAATGGAGCAGAGTTCAGGAATGAACAAGTCGGAAATGACACTCCTAGAATGGAGATATAGTCCGGGAATGGAAATACAGTTCAGGAATGAACAAGCTGGGAATGGCACTCCAAGAATAGAAGCACGGTTCTGTTAGACATTATGTCCCATAGCGTCACTGTTTGTAAATGATATTGTATTATTGTACAAAATTAACTATGTGATAATGAAATTGCCTTTTGCCATTTTGTAAATATTATTTACTTTGAGTTATAAATGGCGAAAGTCCATATGATTAGTACCTGGACTGAGAATGATATGAGACAGTATCAGTCCCCAAAGGTTTAATCATTAAATATCCCTAGTCGTAGTATTATCGAGACTGGACATCGATAATGCGGAATAGACTAGTATTGCGCTTATGCACGTTGTGAGGGCACAACGGCATAGTTCTCATATATTTAAGTATTGGATACTTATGCAAGTGCGATAGGAGGTTGTGTTTTGCCGATGGTACGGAAAACAGCTTCGCTCTGGATAGACCCCACGGAATCCCATTGGTAGTATGTCTGCGTGTCTATGGGAGGCCGCATCAGGGTAGGTGTATGTGGTCTTAACCTGAGACTTACATCGCTAGTACTTGCGACAATCGGTAAACTTTGGTTTTGGTGGTTGGGGACCTTAACCGGTTCTGTGTACACCTCTTCTGGGTTTATCGAGAATCGTAGTGTACTGGATGTGATGTCAAGATGGAAGTATCGCTTCAGACATATGGAGGTGATGATCACACAGGACGCAGAACTAGCACTCTATAAAAGGTTGCAACCGTCGGGACAATATGACCAGGTCAGGATTGTCCGATTTAAAGAGACTAGTTGCTTGATGTCCGATATATGTTTCGTACGGTAGACACATCTCCAGCCCCAGGCCTAGCATGTGATCATCCGATACTGGATCGATGTACGCAATACTACGGTATACTACGCTTGATATAGATCTTATATCCTATAAGAATATTTCTGGAGAATTGGGTAGGCATGGCGCTTTGCTAGAAGCCAACCTTGTCTTGTGAATCGGTAAGAACGTAGTACGAGGTACGTGCGTGTTCGGATTATCCGACGACCGTATTCACTGCCAACATATCCGGAGATCTCTTGGGTCGCTTCCTGAAGATTCACCTATGATATTTGATTCGAACTTAATTAATCTTGGATTAATTGCGGAGAAACTTTATCTCGGATAAAGTGCCTTATTTAGAGAGAGAGAACGATTAATTTGGAATTAATCAGTAAAATTATTATATTCGATATAATAATTGAAATTCGATTTCGACGCGAAATTAAAATTAGATTTTAATTCGGGCATACGAGTTAATTTAGAATTAATTCGTAAGCGACGTAAATAATTTCGCTAGGAGCGATTATTTATTTAAATTCGATTTAATTAACGTCGCGATGCAAGTTCGGTATTTCGGAAATATCGAACCCGAACGCGTGAGTGCAAGTGGGCCCACTTTCATTTGGAAACGTGTGGGGCCCACATGACACATGTCATTATATGCATTATTTTATTGATGATGCATTGCATGGTGATAGTGTATTTTACACTCAAATGTTATGCATGGAATTTGAGTGTTGGACACTCTAAGCCTTTGCATGGCTTGTGTCATAGATTTATTATTATTTAATAAATATTATGGCATAAATATAAATTGATTTTTTGGTATCAAAATCAATTAAGAAAACTCTCTTCTCTCTCTCACTCTTGCCGAAACCTGAAACAGTTTTTGCTCTCCTTCTTCTTCAATTTTGGTTGCAAAAACTTGAAGAAGGGTTGTTGTTTGGAACATGCAAGGCTAGCACCTTCAAAGGAATCAAAAGGTGATAGGGAAACCATCATAGAGCAAGGAATACACAAAGTTTGATGCTTGCTTCTTCTTGTCTTCCTTGGCCGAACCTAGTCTACCTTGGAGCTTCCATTTGGTTTGATTTTTCTTCATCAACATAGCATTGTAAGTATGATTCCGCCATACTTCATGTTTATATATATCCTTTGTTGTATTTCATGTATGCTTAATCTTTTCTTGGGACATATTATAGAAACCAACAATGGTATCAGAGCCATGGTTAAGCATGAAATACTTTAGGTTAAAATTTGTTAAAATTGGTTGAAGCATGTTCTTGTGAAATTTGATGAATAAGTATGCTTGCATGTATATAGAATGATGTTATATGGAATCAATTTTATGAAAAATGCATTGGATGATTTTTCCCCAAAATTTTAACCTTGGCCGAATGGGTGTGTTAAAATTGGTTGAAGCATGTCTTGTGAAATTTGATGAATAAGTATGCTTGCATGTATATAACATGATGTTATATGGAATCAATTTTATGAAAAATGCATTGGATGATTTTTCCCCAAAATTTTGACCTTGGCCGAATGGTTTGGTGAAATTGATTGAAGCATGTTCTTGTGAAATTTGATTAATAAGAATGCTTACATGTATATAGAATGATGTTACATGGAATCAATTTTATGAAAAATGCATTGGATGATTTTTCCCCAAATCCATGCCTTGGCCGAATGTGTTGCTACTTGGAGTGGATTGGAATTTTTTGTGTTTAAGATCATTGGATGACTTAGAACGTGTACGGGACGTTGATTAGTAATTCAATCGGATTGAAAAACAAATCGACACAAAAACTCACCTTGGCCGAATACATAGGACATGTAAAGGAGTTGATTTTTGTTAAAATTAATGTTGGACATTTATTTTGAACAATACATGATTAATAAATTAAATGGGTATTTTTTGAAATATTTGGTTTAATGTATTAATCTTGGTATTACACTTTAATTAATTGGACTTTAATGTTTGGAATATTAAAATTTAATTAATGGGCTTAATTGGTGAATTGAGCTTTTAATATTGTATTTGGGCATAATGGGCTTGGTTGGACCAAGTAGATTTGGGCCAAAAGGATTGGATCCAATTTGGGCCTAAATCACTCCATTAAGACCAAATATAATATAATGGGCTTTAAAATTTAATTGGGCCTTATGGGCTTAAAATTGGTTTTATGGCATTTAAGGGTGATTCCTTATTTGGGCTTGGTAATTGGGTTTGACCCACATTGACCAAAGCCCAAGCCTTAATAAATCAATTCTAAGTCCATTTGACTTGAATTAAATTCAACATTGGATGTTAGTTGGGCTTTGAGGCCCAATAAGATTAGATTTAGAATCTAAGTCTTTAAAGCACATTAAAAGTGTAAACATTTAATTTGGAATTAAATAATTGAATTAGTATTGAATACGAATTAAATTAGATTTAATAAGTAGTTCGATATAATTCGCGAATTCGTACCTTATGTACTTATTCTCAATCGAGTTGGACTCGCGCAAAATCAAACCGTTGTTTGAACATTGGATGATCACTTAAACAAAGACTAATTAATTGGATTAGATTGGTTGTAAAAGCATGTCTTGTTTGAATATATATGTATGTGATGAATGAATAGTGTATATCGGATGGATATTAGAAGGGAAAGGGTAATTTTAGAAATTATTGTAAATTTGGAATTTATAAATTGGACCTGCGTGTCCAGCCTTATCTCTTTATCTCTTTGTATTCTCTTCTCACCTAATTCCCCTCAATGTAAATGAGGTTTCTCTTATTGTATTATGTAATTGGGTAGAAGTAGAATAGTGCTAACGGGGAGAGGAAAGGGAGTGATTTGTTCTAGGAACAAGTTGTTTATATATCCATCCGCATATCACTATTAATTTACTTTACGCGCTTTATGATGTTTTAGAAGCATGCTTAAGGGTGTATGATGATGAGACCTAACAAAGATAAATAAATTGGTTGCCAATTACGCGAAAATCCCTCAATTTATATTAAGCGAATATCCTTCCATTGAATGGTTCTTGTTCAAGATCCGAAGTTGGCATTGGTTTGTTTTTGACCAAAGTCAAGACCTTTGTCAATCAAGGATGTACTTGAATCATGAGAGTTTTGTTGCATATCGGTGTCTTGTCCAAATCGTGATTTTTATTGGCCAAAGTCAAGATCACTTTTTGTCCAACGACATTGATTACGAAACTTTCCTCGTCAATGGGTCCCGCTTAACTGGAATCATTAGGTTTGTTTTTGGCCAAAGCCAAGGCCTAGTTGATTCGGAGGATAGGGTTAGGAAAATGTAATGGTTACATTGGCATTATATATATGTTTCGGACTTGGATGTCCACCTAACCGGATCTAGGAATTGGATGAGATCCAATTGATCATGGAGATCTACCTAAGTTAAATAGCATACAATTTTTATTGGCCAAAGTCAAGGTTGTGTGTTATTTAACGGGATCCTAGCCCACTAGGAAATTCTATTTCCCGAGTTCTCTACAGAGGGTTAGAAACTTGAAGAAAATAGTGGGAGGCTATTATTGAATTTGCAATTTCATTCAGATATTTAGCCTTACGCGTCTTTCAAAATTATTTCGTCAATATTTTAAATAATTAGTTGGACTAATATATTGTTATTTTACTTGTAACAGTTTGACTGTACCCATAACATCGTTGACTTTATAGTTGGACTATAGTTGTCAAGATGATTGGCAAAGGTAATATCCGCGACATAATCATGGGCGATAATGTCTTCAAAGGGACAAACTTTGCCGACTGGGAAATGAACCTCAAGATAGTGCTTGGGGCTGAGAGGATACTGTATACTATTCAGACACCTCTCCCGCCTAAACCCACTGAGCCACTGGAGCTAGAGTTATGGAAGACTCATAGTGACGATTGTGACCAAGCTCAGTCAGTTATGCTAGCTGCAATGACCCAGCATTTCAGACGCCAGTACAGGGACTTGGATCCCTATAACATGATGGCAAGATTGCGTGATCTTCACCGCACCAATAAGCGGATGAAGAGGTACGAGCTAGTAAGAAAACTCTTCCGCTCCCGGATGACAGACGGCGCATCAGTTGAAGTCCACGGACTCAAATGATCGCCGACATTGATGAGTTGGCCAATATGGGAATAGTCTTGGAGGCGAGCTGAGACTTATGATATGATCTTACATCACTTCCTGATACTTGGAAACAAATCATCATCAACTATAAGTTGATGGATACTGACGACACTCTTGGAGAGTTGTTGTCCGTGCTGAAGGAGTCCGAAAGGGAACTCCTAAAGGGGAGCAAGCGCGAGGCGCATTTTGCATTGACCTCTCATGCGCCAAAGGGTGGCCCCAAGGCAATTGGAGGTGCAAGGAAGAAGAAGTTCAAGAAGAAGGGTAAAGGCAAGTTGACAGTGGCTTCTAGGAAGCCAAAGGACAAATCTCGCGACATCTGCCTCAACTGCGGCAAGAGGGGTCACTGGAAACGTGACTGCCGAATGAGCATTGTGCAGAGGGAGGATATCAAGGCTAGCAAGGCTATTGCCTCTGGTATGTTTGTTATTGAGATAAATATGAATACTTCTAGTTTTAAAAATTGGATTTTTGATTCTGGTTGTGGTGCTCATATTTGTACTGATGTGCAGGATCTGCATGATAGCAGGGTGCTGGCATCAGGGGAGATGGATCTACGGGTCGGAAACGGAACACCAGTTGCTGTTTTGGCCGTAGGGACTTTTGTTTTAGAACTGCCCTCAGGGCATGTACTTAAACTATTGAACTGTTATTTTGTACCTAGTTTAACTAGGAATATTATATCTGTGTCCTTGTTAACCCAGCAGGGTTACACTTTTGTATTCAGGAACACTGGGTGTTATTTATATAAAAATGATGCAGAAATTTGCACAGCTGTTGCAAATAACGGTCTTTATATTTTGAATATAAATGAATCTCCTAAAATGACAAACAAAAGGCTCAAAAGGAGTAATCTAAAAGATGAAGCTTATATGTGGCATTGTCGTCTAGGACACATCAACAAGACTCGCATATCCACACTTTCGAAGAGTGGGTACTTGGACGAATTTGATCCCAATTCATATGACGTCTGCGAATCTTGTCTTTTAGGCAAAATGCCTAAATCACCTTTTAGCGGTAAAGGTGAACGTGCCACAGAACTGTTAGCTCTCGTTCATACTGACGTATGCGGGCCCATGTCTAGCCAGGCTAGAGGTGGATTTCACTACTTCGTAACCTTTACAGATGATGCATCTCGTTACGGTTATGTGTATCTTATGAGACACAAGTCGGAAACTTTTGAGAAATTCAAAGAGTTTCGACACGAAGTGGAGAAACAAACAGGGAAGAGTATTAAGACATTACGGTCAGACCGTGGTGGCGAATACTTAAGTTATGAGTTTCAAGATTACTTGAAAGAATATGGTATTCTGTCACAGTGGACTCCTCCTGGAACACCGCAATTAAACGGTGTGTCCGAACGGAGAAACCGCACCTTGTTGGACATGGTGAGGTCAATGATGAGTCGCACTGAGCTACCAATATCCTTCTGGGGATACGCATTAAACAGTGCTATACTTATTTTGAATAAGGTACCGTCGAAGTCTGTTAAACAGACCCCATATGAGATATGGACAGGAAGGAAACCAGGTTTCTCTTTCCTAAGATTTGGGGATGCTGGGCATATGTTAAACGTTTGGAAAGTACCAAACTTGAACCCAAAACTGATAAATGCCTTTTTGTAGGATATCCTAGGGAAACCAAAGGATATTACTTCTATCACCCACAAGAGAACAAAGTATTTGTTGCTCTACAAGCATTTTTCCTTGAGAAGGATTTTATAAATGCAGTGGTAAGTGGGAGGAAAGTAGAACTCGATGAAGATCGTAGTGATACTGTTCCTGGCAATGAATCAACGACGGAACAAGAACAGACCGTCCGGGATGAGTCTGTACCACAAACTTCACATACACAAGGACCGCGTAGGTCGGAGAGAGTCAGAACAGTACCTGAGAGGTATGGGTTCCTGATCTCACCTCATATAGATATTAATCTTATTGAGGATAATGAGCCGGCTACGTATGAGGAAGCGATACAAAATATCGATTCCGCTTTATGGCAAGAAGCCATGAAGTCCGAGATGGATTCCATGTACGCCAACCAAGTTTGGACACTGGTTGATGCACCAGAAGGCGTAAAGCCTATTGGATGCAGATGGATCTTCAAGAAGAAGACCGACATGGATGGCAACGTACAAACGTACAAGGCTAGGCTTGTAGCGAAGGGGTATCGTCAACAATATGGTATTGATTATGACGAAACCTTCTCACCCGTTGCCATGATTAAATCCATTCGGATAATGCTTGCAATAGCTGCATATTTCGACTTCGAGATATGGCAGATGGACGTTAAAACCGCTTTCCTTAACGGAAACCTTTTGGAGGATGTTTATATGCAACAGCCTGACGGTTTTATCGTACCTAGACTTGCAAACAAGGTTTGTAAGTTAAATCGATCCATTTATGGATTGAAGCAAGCATCACGGTCATGGAATCAGCGTTTTGATGAGATCATAAAAGAATATGATTTCGTGCAAAACGCAGATGACCCTTGTGTATACAAGAAGGTTAGTGGGAGAGCACTTACTTTTATTGTCCTTTATGTCGACGACGTATTGCTTATAGGCAATGACATTCCCATGCTAACGTCGGTGAAAGCTTGGCTTTCATTAAAATTCTCCATGAAAGATCTGGGAGAAGCAGCCTTTATTCTTGGAATAAAGATCTACAGGGATAGATCTAGAAAGCTGCTTGGACTCTCCCAGAGTACATACATTGATAAAGTGTTGAAGCGATTCAACATGGAACAATCCAAGAGGGGATTGGTTCCAGTGGTACGTGGTACCTCTCTGTCTAAGGACATGTGTCCTAAGACTCAGGAAGAGAGAGACCATGAGTCGGATACCGTTCGCCTCGGCAGTCGGATCGATCATGTATGCCATGATATGTACACGACCTGATGTCTCATATGCTTTGAGCATGTGCAGTCGCTATCAGGCCGATCCAGGTGAAGGTCACTGGATAGCAGTTAAGAATATCCTTAAGTATCTTAAACGAACTAAGGATGCTTTCTTAATTTATGGAGGTGGAGAACTTGCGGTATCTGGGTATACCGATGCAAGTTTCCAAACCGACAAGGATGACTACAAGTCGCAATCTGGGTACATTTTTTGCTTGAATAACGAGCAGTGAGCTGGAAATCTCCAAGCAAAAGATACTGTTGCCGATTCAACAACAGAAGCGGAGTACATCGCTGCATCTGAAGCAGCAAAGGAGGCAGTTTGGATCCGAAAGTTCCTAATCGGATTAGGAGTAGTTCCGTTAGCAGCTGAGCCCGTTCCATTGTATTGTGACAATAACGGGGCTATAGCACAGGCTAAGGAACCAAGGTCTCATCAACGGTCCAAGCATGTTCTTCGACGTTATCATCTGATTCGGGAGATTATACATCGTGGCGATGTAAAAGTCGAGAAGGTCACATCAGATGACAACATTGCAGATCCGCTGACGAAAGCTGTTCTTCAGCAAGTTTTTGAACGACATACATAGTTCGGGTATTAGATGCTTGAGTGACTGGCTATAGGCCAAGTGGGAGATTGTTAGACATTATGTCCCATAGCGTCACTGTTTGTAAATGATATTGTATTATTGTACAAAATTAACTATGTGATAATGAAATTGCCTTTTGCCATTTTGTAAATATTATTTACTTTGAGTTAAATGGCGAAAGTCCATATGATTAGTACCTGGACTGAGAATGATATGAGACAGTATCAGTCCCCAAAGGTTTAATCATTAAATATCCCTAGTCGTAGTATTATCGAGACTGGACATCGATAATGCGGAATAGACTAGTATTGCGCTTGTGCACGTTGTGAGGGCACAACGGCATAGTTCTCATATATTTAAGTATTGGATACTTATGCAAGTGCGATAGGAGGTTGTGTTTTTCCGATGGTACGGAAAACAGCTTCGCTCTGGATAGACCCCGCGGAATCCCATTGGTAGTATGTCTGCGTGTCTATGGGAGGCCGCATCAGGGTAGGTGTATATGGTCTTAACCTGAGACTTACATCGCTAGTACTTGCGACAATCGGTAAACTTTGGTTTTGGTGGTTGGGGACCTTAACCGGTTCTGTGTACACCTCTTCTGGGTTTATCGAGAATCGTAGTGTACTGGATGTGATGTCAAGATGGAAGTATCGCTTCAGACATATGGAGGTGATGATCACACAGGACGCAGAACTAGCACTCTATAAAAGGTTGCAACCGTCGGGACAATATGACCAGGTCAGGATTGTCCGATTTAAAGAGACTAGTTGCTTGATGTCCGATATATGTTTCGTACGGGGCAGACACACGTCTCCAGCCCCAGGCCTAGCATGTGATCATCCGATACTGGATCGATGTACGCAATACTACGGTATACTACGCTTGATATAGATCTTATATTCCTATAAGAATATTTCTGGAGAATTGGGTAGGCATGGCGCTTTGCTAGAAGCCAACCTTGTCTTGTGAATCGGTAAGAACGTAGTACGAGGTACGTGCGTGTTCGGATTATCCGACGACCGTATTCACTGCCAACATATCCGGAGATCTCTTGGGTCGCTTCCTGAAGATTCACCTATGATATTTGATTCGAACTTAATTAATCTTGGATTAATTGCGGAGAAACTTTATCTCGGATAAAGTGCCTTATTTAGAGAGAGAGAACGATTAATTTTGAATTAATCAGTAAAATTATTATATTCGATATAATAATTGAAATTCGATTTCGACGCGAAATTAAAATTAGATTTTAATTCGGGCATACGAGTTAATTTAGAATTAATTCGTAGCGACGTAAATAATAATTTCGCTAGGAGCGATTATTTATTTAAATTCGATTTAATTAACGTCGCGATGCAAGTTCGGTATTTCGGAAATATCGAACCCGAACGCGTGAGTGCAAGTGGGCCCACTTTCATTTGGAAACGTGTGGGGCCCACATGACACATGTCATTATATGCATTATTTTATTGATGATGCATTGCATGGTGATAGTGTATTTTACACTCAAATGTTATGCATGGAATTTGAGTGTTGGACACTCTAAGCCTTTGCATGGCTTGTGTCATAGATTTATTATTATTTAATAAATATTATGGCATAAATATAAATTGATTTTTTGGTATCAAAATCAATTAAGAAAATCTCTCTTCCTCTCTCACTCTTCTTGGCGAAACCTGAAACAGTTTTTGCTCTCCTTCTTCTTCAATTTTGGTTGCCAAAAACTTGAAGAAGGGTTGTTGTTTGGAACATGCAAGGCTAGCACCTTCAAAGGAATCAAAAGAGGTGATAGGGAAACCATCATAGAGCAAGGAATACACAAAGTTTGATGCTTGCTTCTTCTTGTCTTCCTTGGCCGAACCTAGTCTAATCTACCTGGAGCTTCCATTTGGTTTGATTTTTCTTCATCAACATAGCATTGTAAGTATGATTCCGCCATACTTCATGTTTATATATATCCTTTGTTGTATTTCATGTATGCTTAATCTTTTCTTAATGCAATATAATACTTTTCGGACATATTATAGAAACCAACAGGTTCGGGAATGAATCACCTCGCAGTAACGGTTCGGGAATGGACCACCTTACAGTAACAGTTCGGGAATGGACACCTCACAGTAACGGTTCGGGAATGAACCACCTCACAGTAACGGTTCGGGAATGAACCACCTCACAGTAACGGTTCGGGAATGAACCACCTCACAGTAACGGTTCGGGAATGAACCACCTCACAGTAATGGTTCGGGAATGGACCACCTCACAGTAACAGTTCGGGAATGGACATCTCACAGTAACAGTTCGGGAATGGACATCTCACAGTAACGGTTTGTGAATGGACCACCTCACAGTAACGGTTCGGGAATGGACCACATCACAGCACGGTTCGGGAATGAACCAGGGGTCGCAGCACCCCACCATCCAACTCAACTCAACACATGGTAAGTCAAGTGACAGCTGGCGAGCCAGGTAAGTGAAAATGCATTGCATAACTTTGATAGGATTGTTCAAAGTCACACACTGCACAAGTCCCATCAAAGTGGGGGCGACTGTAGGCATTCCATTTTCGCATGTTAAACTCGATGATCAGTCTCAGTTGGAGGCACTACTTTTTTAGCTAAGGATATTGCGGGAAACGGAGGTCGGAAGGGGAAATTCAGAATAAGTACGTCATCTAGTTCATTTCACAAGTTCACTGTCTTCGTTAGTGCTGCGTTCGTTACTTCGTTCGAACATCAGGCAGATTGCGGACGTTCGTGCCGCGTTCGAATTGGCGTTCGAACGGAGTCGGTATTTCTGGTTTTGCTGCTAGCCTCGCACCCCAGCCCAATTAGCCCCCCAAAGCCCATAAAACACATCCCAATTTAAATAAATAAATGTTAATTAAAACATTAACTAAATAAGATAATAATTAAATTAATTAAATAATTAAATAAAACATTTACCAAACATAAAATAAACAATTACCAACTTAAACTAAAATCATGCCTAATTTAAATAATTCATATACTAAAATTAAAATAAGATATGCCTAATTAAAATCAATCATAACCAATCAAAGCTAATTAAATATTTGACTTTCTAATCTAATAAGACATCTACCAATTTAAATTAGTTGACTTCCTAATTCAATAAGATACCCACCAATTTAGATTAGTTGACTTCCTAATTTAAAATATTTTGTCCCCCCTCAATCTTGTATATACCATTCCTATCACTCCTAATTTGGAAATAAATCTCTTCCTTGTGAGACAAGGGTAAACCTTAGCTCTCTCCTATATAAACATGCACTAACCTAGCCACCTCTTCTCTCCACTCTCTCGAATCTCCCTAGCTCATTCACAAAAAAAGCCCTCTCAACTCTCAACTCTCTCTAATACACGCCCAAGACATCAAGACACTCTCCAGATCACACGTAAACTACAAAACACAAACAACACACACAACAACCCTTCCCTCACCAAATTAACGAGAACAACACACAGCAGCCCCCTAACCCTTGAAATCAGCCCCTGACAGCACCGAAACTACCCCTGAAATCAGTCCCAAACTGCAGCCCAATACCTCCCCAAACACACCAAAACCGTAGCCTAAAACACCAAAAGAGCACCCAAAACAGTCCACCAAGAACATCAAAACAGTCCACCAAGAACATCAAAACAATCCACAAAGAACATCAAAACAGTCCACAAACAATAAGCAAAAAATACAGAGGAAACAGCGACGAAACCACAAGGAAACAACAGCAAAACGGAGTCGAAAACAGTAGCTCGAGCGGCCGTACAGCGAAGGAAAAGGCAAACCATTGAACCAGAAAAGTTGCGGAGCATTACCCCTTCCGATCTTCGTGAAACGCGAGTCCGAGAGACGGCTTAAAAGGTTATACCTGAGGGTACTTCCCATACTCATCTTCATTTGATTCTTGTTATTTATTTTGACTGTATTTTACTTCTTTGTTGAATATTATTTGTGTATGATGTGTGTTGTGGGTATTGGATGAATGGAAGGGTGTCATCTCTTGTGGTATATAGGATGGAAACCCATACGTAAATCCCGTAGCCGAATCCGAATGGACGGTAGTGCGGTCTGTACTTGGGATACAACTCCATGTACCACTTGAGTAAACGGCACCCTCTTTTGTTTTGTGTTGCTTTGGTTTATTTATTTTCCGTCACTTAAATTCTGCATGTTGCTTATTTGTGCATGACTCAATCGAGCGCATGGGCTTAGTAAGTGGAATGAAAGATCCCCTACGGGGAGGGGTTAAAGCCCTTTACCACGATGCTTTGCCGCGCCGGTTGACGTGTGTTCGGTGGATTTAAGATGTGTTCAATCGGGCATACTTAGTTTGATATGATTGTCTTTATGTTTGTATGCATGATGTGATGTGACGCGCATGGGCTTAGTATGTTGGTCTAAAGGTCCTCTCTTTGAGAGATCAAGAGCCCCAAAAGGCCACCTTTACGGCAGTACTTCGCCGCGCCCCTTTATTTTGTTGTTTATGTATTGCGTCCCATTTCATGCATCGGGTCTGTTCCCGTTCGAACACGTTTACGAACGCAACTCGAACGCACATGCATTTTGCCTTATCATGCATCAGGTCTCATTTCCGTTCGAACACGTTCACGAACGCCATACAAACGTGAGCATTCTGTTTCATTTCTGTTCGAACGCGTTCACAAATGCCATACGAACGTGAGCATTCTATTTCATTTCTGTTCGAACGCGTTCACAAACGCCATACGAATGTGAGCATTCTGTTTCATTTCTGTTCGAACGTGTTCACAAATGCCACACGAACGTGAGTATTCTGTTTCATTTATGTTCGAACGCGTGCACAAACGCCATATGAACGTGTGCATTCTGTTTCATTCCCGTTCGAACGGATTCTCTCGCATCACATTACGACATGTCCATCTTAGCATACGGTTACCCCTTTTTTTACGCTATGTATTTGTATTACCTCTCTAGTTGTCTATTTCTGTTATGCGCCTACAATATTATTTGTCGTCATTTTGATTTCCTTTACATTACATGCAAATGTTACCATGACTGTTTGTGTTTATATCTACATGAATGATTGAATTCTTATGACGTTATGTGTTTGTTGTTGCAAAGGCCTACCTTTGAGCACGTGAATTTGGTAATAAGATTTGGTTTCATGTATGTTAGATGTAAACTATGTTGGACATTATGACCCATAGCGTCACTGTTTTGTAAATGATATTGTGTTATTGTACAAAATTAACTATGCGATAATGAAATTGCCCTTTTGCCGTTTTGTAAAATTATTTACTTTGATTTATTAATGGCAAAAGTCCATATGATTAGTTCCGTATTGAGATGATATGAGACAGTATCAATATAAAAGGTTTAATCATTAAATATCCCTAGTCGGAGTGTTATCGAGATCGGACATCGATAATGCGGAATAGACTAGTATTGCACTTGTGCGAGTTGTGATGGCACAACGGCATAGTTCTCATATATTTAAGTATTGGATACTTATGCAAGTGCAGTAGGAGGTTGTGTTTTACGGATGGTACGGAAAACAGCTTCGCTCTGGATAGACCCCGCGGAATCCCATTGGTAGTGTGTCTGCGTGTCTATGGGAGGCCGCATCAGGGTAGGTGTATATGGTCTTAACCTGAGACTTACATCGCTAGTACTTGCGACAATCGGTAAACTTTGGTTTTGGTGGTTCAGGGCTTTAACCGGTTCTGTGTACGCCTCTTCTGGGTTTATCGAGAATCGTAGTGTACTGGATGTGATGTCAAGATGGAAGTATCACTTCAGACATATGGAGATGATGATCACGCAGGATACAGAACTAGTCCTCTATAAAAGGTTGCAACCGTCGGGACAATATGACCAGGTTAGGATTGTCCGATTTAAAGAGACTAGTTGTTTGATATTCGATATATGTTTCGTACGGGGCAGACACATCTCCAGCCCCAGGCCTAACATGTGATCGTCCGATACTGGATCGATTTACGCGATACTGCGGTATACTACGCTTGATAAAGATCTTATATTCCAGTAAGAATATTTCTGGAGAATTGGGTAGGCATGGCGCTTTGCTAGAAGCCAACCTTGTCTTGTGAATCGGTAAAGACGTAGTACAAGGTACGTACGTGTTTGGATTATCCAACGATCGTATTTACTGCCAACATATCCGGAGATCTCTTGGGTCGCTTCCTGAAGATTCACCTATGACGTTTGATTCGAACCTTATTAATCTTGGATTAATTGCGGAGAAACTTTATCTTGGATAAAATGCCTTATTAGGAGAGAGAGAGAGATCGATTAATTTGGAATTAATCGATAAAATAATATATTCGATATATTATTAAACGAAATTAGATTTCGACGCGGAATTAAAATCGGATTTTAATTTGGGCAAATGAATTAATTTAGAATTAATTCATTAGCGAACTGAATAGTAATTTCGCAAGGCGTAATTATTTAATTCACGTCGCGACGGAAATTCGTTAATTCGGAATTAACGAAACCGAGCCCGAAAGTGCTTGCGGACACATTCGTATTTTGAATCGAGTGATATCCGCAAATCACATCGCGATATCTCATTACTTAATACGAATAGATGGTGGATGTATCTAGTCACCTTTGAGGGATGATACATTGTCTCTAATCTCAAAGTGTGGTAATGATGGCAAATGATGGATTTCATTTTGGAGGGAAAGCCATGCACGGTTTTGAAGGATTTTTTGCATTAAAAAATTCTTTTGGTATTAGATATCATATCATTTTCATTTCCTGTGTGTCTCACGGTTTTGGCATGCAAAGGGAACAAAATTAAAAAGTGAAACACTCTCCTCTTTTTCTCTCTTGCTCACGCCGTGAGCTGCATATACAAAGGCAGAAAATTGTTTTCTCATTCTCCATTTTTGCTAGCACAAGCAAGGAACAAAAGAGGTGATAGGGAAACGCATTTGGAGCTTGGAATACTCAAAGATTTGAAGCTTCTCTCCATCTTCTTGCTTGGCCGAAACTTCTTCCTTGGAGGCTCAAGGATCCTCATCACCATTTTTGTCACATAGCTTTGTAAGTATCTTTCCGCCATCCTTCAAGCTTTGCATGTATGATTATTGTATTTCTATTGCTTAATCTTTCCTTGGGACTAATTATAGTTACCAACAATGGTATCATTGAGCTAGGTTTAAGCATGAAATACATTAGGGTTAATTTGGGGAAAATTGATTGAAGCATGTTCTTGTGGAATTGGATGCTAAAGTATGCTTATATGTATGTTATTTGATATATTACATGATCAATTTTAACAAAAATGCATTGGATGATTTTTTCCCCAAAATGTTGTCTTGGCCGAATGTGAGGCACTTCCATTAAGTTGAATTTTTGCATGCACAAGTTCATTGGATGATTTGAGTGTGCTTAAATGTTTGTAATATGAAGTAATACATGATCAATTTTGAGAAAATTGTATTGGATATTTTTTCCCCAAAATTGATGCATTGGCCGAATGTGTAGGTCATTTGAAGATTTGGAATTTTTCATGCACAAGTTTATTGGATAACTTAAGCATGATTAAATGTATGATATTTGATGTAATACATGTTCAATTTTGAGAAAAATACATTGGATGATTTTTTCCCTAAAGTTGATGCTTGACCGAAAATTGAGGTCTTTTCACTATTATTGAATTTTTGCTTTCAAGTTCATTGGATGACCTAAAATCTATATGTATGTTAGATTAGTGATTCAATTGGATTGAAAAACAAATCGAACCGCAAAAATCTCTCTTGGCCGAATACAACATGACATGTTAAAGGACTTGATTTTTGTTCAAATAAATGTTAGACAAGTGTTTTGAACAATTGATGAATAATAAATTAAATTGGTATTTTTGAAATATTTGATTTAATGAATTAATCATGCAATTACACTTTAATCAATTGAATTTTAAAATTTGGAATATTAAAATTTAATTAATGGGCTTTTATGTTTAATTGGGCCTTATGGGCTTGAAATTGATTTTGTGGCACTTAAGGGTGATTCCTTATTTGGGCTTGGTAATTGGGTTTGACCCACATTGACCAAAGCCCAAGCCTTTATAAATCAATTGAAAGCCCATCGGACTTTAATTAAACAAACATTGGATGTTAGTTGGGCTTGGAGACCCAATTTGATAAGATATAGAATCTAATCTTTAAAAGCACATTAAAAGTGTAAACATTTAATTTGGAATTAAATAAATTGAATTAATATTGAATACCGCTTAAATTGGATTTAACGAGTAGTTCGATATAATTCATTAATTCGTACCTTATGTACTTATTCTCAAACGAGTTGGACTCGCGCAAAATCAAACCGTTGATTGAACATTGGATGATCATTTAAATAAAGACTAATTAATTGGATTTGATTGGTTGTATAGCATGTCTTGAATGAATATACATGTATGTGATGAATGAATAGTGTATAGCGGATGGATATTAGAAGGGAAAGGGTAATTTTAGAAATTATTGTAAATTTAGAATTTATAAATTGGACATGCGTGTCCAGCCTTATCTCTTTTATCTCTTTGTATTCTCTTCTCACCTAATTCCCCTCAATGTAAATGAGGTTTCTCTTATTGTATTATGTAATTGGGTAGAACTAGTATATTGCTAGCGGGGAGTGGAAAGGGAGTGATTTGTTCTAGGAACAAATTGTTTTATATATCCATCCGTATATCACTATTAATTTATTTTATGCACTTTATGATGTTTTAGAAGCATGCTTAAGGGTGTATGATGATGAGACCTAACAAAGATAATAAATTGATTGCAATTTACGCATAAAACCATCAATTTATATTAAGCAATTATCCTTCCATTGAATGATTCTTGTTCAAGATCCAAAATTGGCATCGGTTTGTTGGCCAAAGTCAAGACCTTTGTCAATTGAGGATGTACTTGAATCATGAAAGTTTTGTTCCACATCGGTGTCTTGTCCAAGTTGTGATTTGTTGGCCAAAGTCAAGATCACTTCTTGTCCAATGACATTGATTACGAAACTTTCCTTGTCAATGGGTTTCGCTTAACCGGAATCATTAGGTTTGTTGTGCCAAAGCCAAGGCCTAGATGGTTCGGAGGATATGGTTAGGAAAATGTATTAGATACATTGGCATACATATGTTTTGGACTTGGATGTCCACCTAACCGGATCTAGGAATTGGATGAGATCCAATTGATCTTTGAGATCTACCTAGTTAAATAGCATACAATTTGTTGGCCAAAGTCAAGGTTGTGTGTTATTTAACGGGATCCTAGCCCACTAGGAAATAGGATTTCCCGAGTTCTCAACAGAGGGTTAGAGACTTGATAAAAATAGTGGGAGGCTAGTATTGAATTTGCAATTTCATTCAGATACTTAGCCTCACGCGTCTTTCAAAATTATTTCGTTTAATTAATTAAAATTAGTTGGACTAATTCATTGTTATTTTTTCTTGTAACAGTTTGACTGTACCCATTTTATCGTTAACTAGATAGTTGGACTATCGTAGTTAAGATGGCTAGCAAGGTAAATGTCTGAGACATCATCATGGGTGACAATGTCTTTAAGGGGACAAACTTCGCTGATTGGGAAATGAACCTGAGGATAGTCCTTGGGGCTGAGAGGATGCTGTATACTATACAAACACCTCTCCCGCCTAAGCCCACTGACCCACTTGAGCTGGAGTTATGGAAAACTCACAGCAATGATTGTGAACAAGCTCAGGCTATTATGTTAGCTTCTATGACTCAACACTTTCGTCGCCAGAACAGGGACTTGGATCCTTGTAATATGATGGCTAGACTTCGAGATCTCCACCGCTCCAACAAGCGGATGGAAAGGTATGAGTTGGTGAAGAAACTCTTCCGCGCCCGAATGACTGAAGGCGCATCAGTTGAGGCCCATGGGGCTCAAATGATCGCCGATATTGATGAGTTGGCCAATATGGGAATAGTCTTGGAGGCTGAGCTGACCATAGATTTGATCTTACAGTCACTTCCTGATACTTGGAGACAAATCATAATCAACTATAAGTTGATGGATACTGATACACTCTTGGAGAGCTGTTATCCATTTTGAAGGAGTCTGAAAAAGAACTCCAAAAAGGGGGCAAGCGCGAGGCGCACTTTACATCGACCTCTCAGAGGCCAAAGGCTGGGCCCAAGCTACTGGAGGGGTGAGGAAGAAGAAACATAAGAAAAAGGCTAAAGGCAAGTCGACAAAAGCTTCTGGGAAGCCAAGGGACAAATCTCAAGATGTCTGCCTCAACTGCGGCAAGAAGGGTCACTGGAAACGTGACTGCCGAATGGGCAAAGGACACAAGGAGGATATCAAGGCAGGCAAGGCACTAGCCTCTGGTATGTTTGTTATTGAGATAAATATGACTACTTCTAGTTTTAAAAATTGGATTTTTGATTCTGGTTGTGCTGCTCATATTTGTACTGATTTGCAGGATCTGCAGGATAGCAGGATGCTGACTTCAGGGGAGATTGACCTACGAGTCGGAAACGGAACTCCAGTTGCTGTTTTGGCTGTAGGACTTTTGTTTGTTGGAATTGCCCTCGGCGCATATGCTTAAACTTTTGAACTGTTATTATATACCTAGTTTGACTAGGAATATCATATCTGTATCTTTGTTAACCCAGCATGGGTACACTTTTGTATTTAGAAACACTGGGTGTTATTTATATAAAAATGATGCAGAAATTTGCACTGCTGTAGCAAATAATGGCCTTTATATTTTGAATATAAATGAATCTCCAAAATAACAAACAAAAGGCTCAAAAGGAGTAATCTAAAAGATGAAGCTTACATGTGGCATTGTCGTCTAGGACACATAAACAAGACTCGCATATCCACACTTTCGAAGAGTGGGTACTTGGACGGATTTGATCTTAATTCATATGATGTCTGTGAATCTTGTCTTTTAGGCAAAATGCCTAAATCACCTTTTAGTGGTAAAGGTGAACGTACCACAGAACTGTTAGCCCTTGTTCATGTTAGACATTATGTCCCATAGCGTCACTGTTTGTAAATGATATTGTATTATTGTACAAAATTAACTATGTGATAATGAAATTGCCTTTTGCCGTTTTGTAATATTATTTACTTTGATATATAAATGGCGAAAGTCCATATGATTAATACCGGATTGAGATGATATGAGACAGTATCAATCCATAAAGGTTTAATCATTAAATATCCCTAGTCGGAGTATTATCGAGATCGGACATCGATAATGCGGAATAGACTAGTATTGCGCTTGTGCACGTTGTGAGGGCACAACGGCATAGTTCTCATATATTTAAGTATTGGATACTTATGCAAGTGCGATAGGAGGTTGTGTTTTACCGATGGTACGGAAAACAGCTTCGCTCTGGATAGACCCCGCGGAATCCCATTGGTAGTATGTCTGCGTGTCTATGGGAGGCCGCATCAGGGTAGGTGTATATGGTCTTAACCTGAGACTTACATCGCTAGTACTTGCGACAATCGGTAAACTTTGGTTTTGGTGGTTGGGGACCTTAACCGGTTCTGTGTACACCTCTTCTGGGTTTATCGAGAATCGTAGTGTACTGGATGTGATGTCGAGATGGAAGTATCACTTCAGACATATGGAGGTGATGATCACGCAGGACACAGAACTAGTACTCTATAAAAGGTTGCAACCGTCGGGACAATATGACCAGGTCAGGATTGTCCGATTTAAAGAGACTAGTTGCTTGATGTCCGATATATGTTTCGTACGGGGCAGACACATTTCCAGCCCCAGGCCTAACATGTGATCGTCCGATACTGGATCGATGTACGCAATACTACGGTATACTACGCTTGATATAGATCTGATATTCCTATAAGAATATTTCTGGAGAATTGGGTAGGCATGGCGCTTTGCTAGAATCCAACCTTGTCTTGTGAATCGGTAAAAACGTAGTACGAGGTACGTACGTGTTCGGATTATCCGACGACCGTATTTACTGCCAACATATCCGGAGATCTCTTGGGTCGCTTCCCGAAGATTCACCAATGACGTATGATTCAAACTCGATTAATCTTGGATTAATTACGGAGAGACTTTATCTTGGATAAAGTACTATAAATAGAGAGAGAACGATTAATTTGGAATTAATCGTAAAATTATTATATTCGATATAATAATCGAAATTCGATTTCGACGCGAAATTAAAATTAGATTTTAATTCGGACAAACGAGTTAATTTAGAATTAATTCGTTAGCGACGTAAATAATAATTTCGCTAGGCGCAATATTTATTTAAATTCATTTAATTTAAATTCGATTTAATTAACGTCGCGACGTAAGTTCGGTATTTCGGAAATATCGAACCCGAACGCGTGAGTGCACGTGGGCCCACTTTCATTTGGAAACGTGTGGGGCCCACATGACACATGTCATATTATGCATTATTTAATTGTGATGCATTGCATGGAGATAGTGTACAATGCACTCAATGGTTTTGCATGGAAATTGAGTGTTTGACACTCTAAGCCATTGCATGATTTGTGTCATAAGTTTATTATTATTTAATAATATTATGGCATAAATATAAATTGATTTTTGAAATCAAATCACTCACTCTCCTCTCTTTCCTCTTGACCGAAACTGTGAAGTTTCACAGCCCTCTCCACTTTTGTTTTGTTGCAAAAACTTGAAGAAGAAATTGTGTTTTGTTTGGAAAATAAATTCACACACAAGGCTAGCACCTTCAAGGGATCATACAAAGGTGTTATGGGAAACTAATTCTTGAGCTTGGAAGGATCAAAGAAAGCTTGGAGCTTCCCCACTCACCTTGGCCGAAACCTTCACTGCACAAAGGAGAAAATTTTCATTTCATCAACGCATCCGCATTCCGATCTTTGTGAGTATGATTCCGCCATACTTCATCTTTTAATATATATACTCATTGTTGTATTTAAATGCTTAATCTTTCCTTGGGACATATAATAGAAACCAACAATGGTATCATGGAGCCATGGTTAAGCATGAAATACTTAGGTTAAAATTTGGGTAAAATTGATTGAAGCATGTTCTTGTGAAATTTGATGAATGAGTATGCTTATATGTATGTAAAATGACATAATATGAAATCAATTTATGAAAAATGCATTGGATGATTTTTTTCCCCAAAATCATGCCTTGGCCGAATGTGTTGCTACTTGGAGTGGATTGGAATTTTTGTGTGTTAAGATCATTGGATGACTTAGAACGTATACGGACGTAGTAGATTAGTAATTCAATCGGATTGAAAAACAGAAAGAACATATGGTTTGAATAGATGGACAGTATTGATATTGTTGATTAGAGTAATTAAATTGGATTGAAAAACAAATCGACACAAAAAAACCTGGCCGAATGTTAATGGACATGAAAGGAGTTGATTTTTTGTTAAAATTAATGTTGGACATTTATTTTGAAAAATAGATGATAATAAATTAAATGGGTATTTTTGAAATATTGGTTTAATATTAATCTTGGTTTTACACTTTATTAATTGGACTTTAATGTTGGAATATTAAAATTTAATTAATGGGCTTAATTGGTGAATTGGGCTTTTGGGCATAATGGGCTTGGGTGGACCAAGTAGATTTGGGCCAAAAGGATTGGATCCAATTTGGGCCTAAATCACTCCATTAAGTCCAAATATAATATAATGGGCTTTAAAAATTTAATTGGGCCTTATGGGCTTAAATTGGTTTTATGGCATTTAAGGGTGATTCCTTATTTGGGCTTGGTAATTGGGTTTGACCCACATTGACCAAAGCCCAAGCCTTAATAAATCAATTGAAAGCCCATTTGACTTGAATTAAATTAAACATTGGATGTTAGTTGGGCTTTGAGACCCAATAGGATTAGATTTAGAATCTAAGTCTTTAAAGCACATTAAAAGTGTAAACTTTAATTTGGAATTAAATAATTGAATTAGTATTGAATACGAATTAAATTAGATTTAATAAGTAGTTCGATATAATTCGCGAATTCGTACCTTATGTACTTATTCTCAATCGAGTTGGACTCGCGCAAAATCAAACCGTTGTTTGAACATTGGATGATCACTTAAACATAGACTAATTAATTGGATTAGATTGGTTGTAAAAAGCATGTCTTGTTTGAAAATATATGTATGTGTTGAATGAATAGTGTATATCGGATGGATATTAGAAGGGAATGGTAATTTTAGAAATTATTGTAAATTTGGAATTTATAAATTGGACCTGCGTGTCCAGCCTTATCTCTTTATCTCTTTGTATTCTCTTCTCACCTAATTCCCCTCAATGTAAATGAGGTTTCTCTTATTGTATTATGAAAATGGGTAGAAGTAGAATAGTGCTAGCAGGGAGAGGAAGGGAGTGAGTGATTTGTTCTAGGAACAATTGTTTATATATCCATCCGCATATCACTATTAATTTACTTTACGCGCTTTATGATGTTTTAGAAGCATGCTTAAGGGTGTATGATGATGAGACCTAACAAAGATAAATAAATTGGTTGCCAATTACGCGAAAATCCCTCAATTTATATTAAGCAAATATCCTTCCATTGAATGATTCTTGTTCAAGATCCGAAGTTGGCATTGGTTTGTTTGGCCAAAGTCAAGACCTTTGTCAATCAAGGATGTACTTGAATCATGAGAGTTTTGTTGCATATCGGTGTCTTGTCCAAATCGTGATTTTTATTGGCCAAAGTCAAGATCACTTTTTGTCCAATGACATTGATTACGAAACTTTCCTCGTCAATGGGTCCCGCTTAACTGGAATCATTAGGTTTGTTTTGGCCAAAGCCAAGGCCTAGATGATTCGGAGGATATGGTTAGGAAAATGTAATGGATACATTGACATTATACATATGTTTCGGACTTGGATGTCCACCTAACCGGATCTAGGAATTGGATGAGATCCAATTGATCATAGAGATCTACCTAAGTTAAATAGCATACAGCTTTTATTGACCAAAGTCAAGGTTGTGTGTTATTTAACGGGATCCTAGCCCACTAGGAAATGCGATTTCCCGAGTTCTCTCAAGAGGGTTAGAGACTTGAAGAAAATAGTGGGAGGCTATTATTGAATTTGCAATTTCGTTCAGATACTTAGCCTTACGCGTCTTTCAAAATTATTTCGTCAATATTTTAATAATTAGTTGGACTAATATATTGTTATTTTGCTTGTAACAGTTTGACTGTACCCATAACATCGTTGACTTTATAGTTGGACTATAGTTGTCAAGATGACTGGCAAGGGTAATGTCCGCGACATAATCATGGGCGATAATGTCTTCAAAGGGACAAACTTTGCCGACTGGGAAATGAACCTCAAGATAGTGCTTGGGGCTGAGAGGGTGCTGTATACTATTCAGAGACCTCTCCCGCCTAAACCCACTGAGCCACTGGAGCTAGAGTTATGGAAGACTCATAGTGACGATTGTGACCAAGCTCAGTCAGTTATGCTAGCTGCAATGACCCAGCATTTCAGACGCCAGAACAGGGACTTGGATCCCTATAACATGATGGCAAGATTGCGTGATCTCCACCGCACCAACAAGCGGATGGAGAGGTACGAGCTAGTAAGGAAACTCTTCCGCTCCCGGATGACAGACGGCGCATCAGTTGAGGCCCACGGGACTCAAATGATCGCTGACATAGATGAGTTAGCCAAGATGGGCATTGTCTTGGAGGCAGAGTTGACGATTGATATGCTATTACAATCGCTACCCGATACTTGGAAACAAATCATCATCAACTATAAGTTGATGGACACTGACGACACTCTTGGAGAGTTGTTGTCCGTGCTGAAGGAGTCCGAAAAGGAACTCCTAAAGGGGAGCAAGTGCGAGGCGCATTATGCATCGACCTCTCATGCGCCAAGGGCTGGGCCCAAGGCAATTGGAGGTGCGAGGAAGAAGAAGTTCAAGAACAAGGGCAAGGGCAAGTTGACAGTGGCTTCTAGGAAGCTAAAGGACAAATCTCGCGACATCTGCCTCAACTGCGGCAATAGGGGTCACTGGAAACATGACTGCCGAATGGGCATAGGGCAGAGGGAGGATATCAAGGCTGGCAAGGCTATCGCCTCTGGTATGTTTGTTATTGAGATAAATATGAATACTTCTAGTTTTAAAAATTGGATTTTGATTCTGGTTGTGGTGCTCATATTTGTACTGATGTGCAGGATCTGCAGGATAGCAGGGTGCTGCATGGGGGAGGGGAGATGGATCTACGGGTCGGAAACGGAACACCAGTTGCTGTTTTGGCCGTAGGGACTTTTGTTTTAGAACTGCCCTCAGGGCATGTACTTAAACTTTTGAACTGTTATTTTGTACCTAGTTTAACTAGGAATATTATATCTGTATCCTTGTTAACCCAGCAGGGTTACACTTTTGTATTTAGAAACACTGGGTGTTATTTATATAAAAATGATGCAGAAATTTGCACAGCTGTTGCAAATAACGGTCTTTATATTTTGAATATAAATGAATCTCCTAAAATGACAAACAAAAGGCTCAAAAGGAGTAATCTAAAAGATGAAGCTTATATGTGGCATTGTCGTCTAGGACACATCAACAAGACTCGCATATCCACACTTTCGAAGAGTGGGTACTTGGACGAATTTGATCCCAATTCATATGACGTCTGCGAATCTTGTCTTTTAGGCAAAATGCCTAAATCACCTTTTAGCGGTAAAGGTGAACGTGCCACAGAACTGTTGGCTCTCGTTCATACTGACGTATGCGGGCCCATGTCTAGCCAGGCTAGAGGTGGATTTCACTACTTCGTAACCTTTACAGATGATGCATCTCGTTACGGTTATGTGTATCTTATGAGACACAAGTCGGAAACTTTTGAGAAATTCAAAGAGTTTCGACACGAAGTGGAGAAACAAACAGGGAAGAGTATTAAGACATTACGGTCAGACCGTGGTGGCGAATACTTAAGTTATGAGTTTCAAGATTACTTGAAAGAATATGGTATTCTTTCACAGTGGACTCCTCCTGGAACACCGCAATTAAACGGTGTGTCCGAACGGAGAAACCGCACCTTGTTGGACATGGTGAGGTCAATGATGAGTCGCACTGAGCTACCAATATCCTTCTGGGGATACGCATTAAACAGTGCTATACTTATTTTGAATAAGGTACCGTCGAAGTCTGTTGAACAGACTCCATATGAGATATGGACAGGAAGGAAACCAGGTTTCTCTTTCCTGAAGATTTGGGGATGCTGGGCATATGTTAAACGTTTGGAAGGTACCAAACTTGAACCCAAATCTGATAAATGCCTTTTCGTAGGATATCCTAGGGAAACCAAAGGATATTACTTCTATCACCAACAAGAGAACAAAGTATTTGTTGCTCTACAAGCATTTTTCCTTGAGAAGGATTTTATAAATGCAGTGGTAAGTGGGAGGAAAGTAGAACTCGATGAAGATCGTAGTGATACTGTTCCTGGCAATGAATCAACGACGGAACAAGAACAGACCGTCCGGGATGAGTCTGTACCACAAACTTCACATACACAAGGACCGCGTAGGTCGGAGAGAGTCAGAACAGTACCTGAGAGGTATGGGTTCCTGATCTCACCTCATGTAGATATTAATCTATTGAGGATAATGAGCCGGCTACGTATGAGGAAGCGATACAAAATATCGATTCCGCTTTATGGCAAGAAGCCATGAAGTCCGAGATGGATTCCATGTACGCCAACCAAGTTTGGACACTGGTTGATGCACCAGAAGGCGTAAAGCCTATTGGATGCAGATGGATCTTCAAGAAAAGACCGACATGGATGGCAACGTACAAACGTACAAGCTAGGCTTGTAGCGAAGGGGTATCGTCAACAATATGGTATTGATTATGACGAAACCTTCTCACCCGTTGCCATGATTAAATCCATTCGGATAATGCTTGCAATAGCTGCATATTTCGATTACGAGATATGGCAGATGGACGTTAAAACCGCTTTCCTTAACGGAAACCTTTTGGAGGATGTTTATATGCAACAGCCTGACGGTTTTATCGTACCTAGACTTGCAAACAAGGTTTGTAAGTTAAATCGATCCATTTATGGATTGAAGCAAGCATCACGGTCATGGAATCAGCGTTTTGATGAGATCATAAAAGAATATGATTTCGTGCAAAACGCAGATGACCCTTGTGTATACAAGAAGGTTAGTGGGAGAGCACTTACTTATTGTCCTTTATGTCGACGACGTATTGCTTATAGGCAATGACATTCCCATGCTAACGTCGGTGAAAGCTTGGCTTTCATTAAAATTCTCCATGAAAGATCTGGGAGAAGCAGCCTTTATTCTTGGAATAAAGATCTACCGGGATAGATCTAG
Organism: Zanthoxylum bungeanum; assembly: GCA_019454045.1. Classification (NCBI taxonomy): domain Eukaryota; kingdom Viridiplantae; phylum Streptophyta; class Magnoliopsida; order Sapindales; family Rutaceae; genus Zanthoxylum; species Zanthoxylum bungeanum. Next base: position 45,032 of record SKCR01038702.1, read on the forward strand.
AAAGCTGCTTGGACTCTCCCAGAGTACATACATTGATAAAGTGTTGAAGCGATTCAACATGGAACAATCCAAGAGGGGATTGGTTCCAATGGTACGTGGTACCTCTCTGTCTAAGGACATGTGTCCTAAGACTCAGGAAGAGAGAGAGACACATGAGTCGGATACCGTTCGCCTCGGCAGTCGGATCGATCATGTATGCCATGATATGTACACGACCTGATGTCTCATATGCTTTGAGCATGTGCAGTCGCTATCAGGCCGATCCAGGTGAAGGTCACTGGATAGCAGTTAAGAATATCCTTAAGTATCTTAAACGAACTAAGGATGCTTTCTTAATTTATGGAGGTGGAGAACTTGCGGTATCTGGGTATACCGATGCAAGTTTCCAAACCGACAAGGATGACTACAAGTCGCAATCCGGGTACATTTTTTGTTTGAATAACGGAGCAGTGAGCTGGAAATCTTCCAAGCAAGATACTGTTGCCGATTCAACAACAGAAGCGGAGTACATCGCTGCATCTGAAGCAGCAAAGGAGGCAGTTTGGATCCGAAAGTTCCTAATCGGATTAGGAGTAGTTCCGTTAGCAGCTGAGCCCGTTCCATTGTATTGTGACAATAACGGGGCTATAGCACAGGCTAAGGAACCAAGGTCTCATCAACGGTCCAAGCATGTTCTTCGACGTTACCATCTGATTCGGGAGATTATACATCGTGGCGATGTAAAGGTCGAGAAGGTCACATCAGATGACAACATTGCAGATCCGCTGACGAAGGCTGTTCTTCAGCAAGTTTTTGAACGACACATACATAGTTCGGGTATTAGATGCTTGAGTGACTGGCTATAGGCCAAGTGGGAGATTGTTAGACATTATGTCCCATAGCGTCACTGTTTGTAAATGATATTGTATTATTGTACAAAATTAACTATGTGATAATGAAATTGCCTTTTGCCGTTTTGTAATATTATTTACTTTGATATATAAATGGCGAAAGTCCATATGATTAATACCGGATTGAGATGATATGAGACAGTATCAATCCATAAAGGTTTAATCATTAAATATCCCTAGTCGGAGTATTATCGAGATCGGACATCGATAATGCGGAATAGACTAGTATTGCGCTTGTGCACGTTGTGAGGGCACAACGGCATAGTTCTCATATATTTAAGTATTGGATACTTATGCAAGTGCGATAGGAGGTTGTGTTTTACCGATGGTACGGAAAACAGCTTCGCTCTGGATAGACCCCGCGGAATCCCATTGGTAGTATGTCTGCGTGTCTATGGGAGGCCGCATCAGGGTAGGTGTATATGGTCTTAACCTGAGACTTACATCGCTAGTACTTGCGACAATCGGTAAACTTTGGTTTTGGTGGTTGGGGACCTTAACCGGTTCTGTGTACACCTCTTCTGGGTTTATCGAGAATCGTAGTGTACTGGATGTGATGTCGAGATGGAAGTATCACTTCAGACATATGGAGGTGATGATCACGCAGGACACAGAACTAGTACTCTATAAAAGGTTGCAACCGTCGGGACAATATGACCAGGTCAGGATTGTCCGATTTAAAGAGACTAGTTGCTTGATGTCCGATATATGTTTCGTACGGGGCAGACACATTTCCAGCCCCAGGCCTAACATGTGATCGTCCGATACTGGATCGATGTACGCAATACTACGGTATACTACGCTTGATATAGATCTGATATTCCTATAAGAATATTTCTGGAGAATTGGGTAGGCATGGCGCTTTGCTAGAAGCCAACCTTGTCTTGTGAATCGGTAAAAACGTAGTACGAGGTACGTACGTGTTCGGATTATCCGACGACCGTATTTACTGCCAACATATCCGGAGATCTCTTGGGTCGCTTCCCGAAGATTCACCAATGACGTATGATTCAAACTCGATTAATCTTGGATTAATTACGGAGAGAGACTTTATCTTGGATAAAGTACTAAAATAGAGAGAGAACGATTAATTTGGAATTAATCGTAAAATTATTATATTCGATATAATAATCGAAATTCGATTTCGACGCGAAATTAAAATTAGATTTTAATTCGGGCAAACGAGTTAATTTAGAATTAATTCGTTAGCGACGTAAATAATAATTTCGCTAGGCGCAATCATTTATTTAAATTCGATTTAATTAACGTCGCGACGTAAGTTCGGTATTTCGGAAATATCGAACCCGAACGCGTGAGTGCACGTGGGCCCACTTTCATTTGGAAACGTGTGGGGCCCACATGACACATGTCATATATGCATTATTTTAATGTGATGCATTGCATGGAGATAGTGTACAATGCACTCAATGGTTTTGCATGGAAATTGAGTGTTTGACACTCATTGCATGGATTTGTGTCATAAGTTTATTATTAATTTAATAATATTATGGCATAAATATAAATTGATTTTTGAAATCAAATCACTCACTCTCCTCTCTTTCCTCTTGACCGAAACTGTGAAGTTTTGCCTCTCCACTTCTTCTGTTTTTGTTGCAAAAACAACTGAAGAAATTGTGTTTTGTTTGGAACATAAATTCACAAAAGGCTAGCACCTTCAAGGGATCATACAAAGGTGTTATGGGAAACTCATCTTGAGCTTGGAAGGATCAAAGAAAGCTTGGAGCTTCCCCACTCACCTTGGCCGAAACCTTCATCTTTTAATATATATACTCATTGTTGTATCCGCATTCCGATCTTTGTGAGTATGATTCCGCCATACTTCATCTTTTAATATATATACTCATTGTTGTATTTAAATGCTTAATCTTTCCTTGGGACATATAATAGAAACCAACAGTTCATAGTGACGTATGTGGGCCCATGTCTAGCCAGGCTAGAGGTGGATATCATGACTTCGTAACCTTTACGGATGATGCATCTCGTTATGGTTATGTGTATCTAATGAGACACAAGTCGGAAACTTTTGAGAAATTCAAAGAGTTTCGACACGAAGTAGAAAAACAAACAGGTAAGAGTATTAAGACATTGCGGTCGGACCGTGGTGGCAAATACTTAAGTTATGAGTTTCAAGATTACTTGAAAGAAAATGGTATTCTTTCACAGTGGACTCCTCCTGGAACACCACAATTAAATGGTGTGTCTGAACGAAGAAACCGTACCTTGTTAGACATGGTAAGGTCGATGATGAGTCAAACTAAGCTACCAATATCCTTCTGGGGATACGCATTAACCAGTGCGGTACTTAATTTGAATAAGATTCCATCAAAGTCTGTTGAACAGACTCCATATGAGAAATGGACAGGAAGGAAACCAGGTTTCTCTTTCCTGAAGATTTGGGGATGCCGGGCATATGTTAAACGTTTGGAAGGTACCAAACTAGAACCCAAATCAGATAAATGCCTTTTCGTGGGATATCCTAAGGAAACCAAAGGATATTACTTCTATCACCCACAAGAGAACAAAGTGTTTGTTGCTCTACATGCATTTTTCCTTGAGAAGGAATTCCTAGATGCAGTGGTAAGTGGGAGGAAAGTGGAGCTCGATGAAAATCATAGTGATACTGTTCCTGGCAATGAATCAACGACGGAACATAAACAGACCATCCATGATGAGTCTGTACCACAATCTTCAGATACACAAGGACCGCGTGGGTCGGATAGAGTCAGGAAGGTACCTGAGAGGTATGGGTTCCTGATCTCGCCTCATGTAGATATTAATCTTATTGAGGATAATGAACCGACTACGTATGATGAAGCAATACAGAATATTGATTCCGCTTTATGGCAAGATGCCATGAAGTCCGAGATGGATTCCATGTATGCCAACCAAGTTTGGACACTGGTTGATGCACCAGAAGGCGTAAAGCCTATTGGATGCAGATAGATCTTCAAGAAGAAGACCGACATGGATGGCAACGTTCAAACGTACAAAGCTAGGCTTGTAGCAAAGGGGTATCGTCAACAATATGGTATTGATTATGACGAAACTTTCTCACCCGTTGCCATGATTAAATCCATTCGGATAATGCTTGCAATAGCTGCATATTTCGATTACGAGATATGGCAGATGGACGTTAAAACCGCTTTCCTTAACGGAAACCTTTTGGAGGATGTTTATATGCAACAACCTGACGGTTTTATCGTACCTAGACTTGCAAACAAGGTTTGTAAGTTAAATCGATCCATTTATGGATTGAAGCAAGCATCACGGTCATGGAATCATCGTTTTGATGAGATCATAAAAGAATATGATTTCGTACAAAACGATGATGACCCTTGTGTATACAAGAAGGTTAGTGGGAGAGCACTGACTTTTATTGTCCTTTATGTCGACGACGTATTGCTAATAGGCAATGACATTCCCATGCTAACGTCGGTGAAAGCTTGGCTTTCATTAAAATTCTCCATGAAAGATCTGGGAGAAGCAGCCTTTATTCTGGGAATAAAAATCTACCGAGATAGATCTAGAAAACTGCTTGGACTCTCCCAGAGTACATATATTGACAAAGTGTTGAAGCGATTCAACATGGATCAATCCAAGAAGGGATTGATGCCAATGTCACGTGGTATTCTTCTGTCTAAGGACTTGTGTCCTAAAACTAAAGAAGAGAGAGATAACATGAGTCGGATACCGTTCGCTTCAGCAATCGGATCGATCATGTATGCCATGATATGTACACGACCTGATGTGTCATATGCTTTGAGCATGTGCAGTCGCTATCAGGCCGATCCAGGTGAAGGTCACTGGGTGGCTGTTAAGAATATCCTTAAGTATCTTAGACGAACCAAGGATGCTTTCTTAATTTATGGAGGTGGAGAACTTGAGGTGTCTGGGTACACTGATGCAAGTTTCCAAACCGACAAAGACGACTTCAAGTCGCAATCCGGGTACATTTTTTGTTTGAATAACGGAGCAGTGAGCTGGAAATCTTCCAAGCAAGATACTGTTGCCGATTCAACAACTAAAGCGGAGTATATTGCTGCATCGGAAGCAGCAAAGGAGGCAGTTTGGATCCGAAAATTCCTAATCGGATTAGGAGTAGTTCCGTTAGCTGCTGAGCCCGTACCATTGTATTGTGACAATAACGGGGCTATAGCACAAGCTAAGGAACCAAGGTCTCATCAACGATCCAAGCATGTTCTTCGGCGATACCATCTGATTCGGGAGATTATACATCGTGGCGATGTAAAAGTCGAGAAGGTCGCATCGGATGACAATATTGCAGATCCGCTGACGAAGGCTGTTCTTCAGCAAGTGTTTGAACGACATGTACATAGTTCAGGTATTAGATGCTTGAGTGACTGGCTATAGGCCAAGTGGGAGATTGTTGGACATTATGACCCATAGCGTCACTGTTTTGTAAATGATATTGTGTTATTGTACAAAATTAACTATGCGATAATGAAATTGCCCTTTTGCCGTTTTGTAAAATTATTTACTTTGATTTATTAATGGCAAAAGTCCATATGATTAGTTCCGTATTGAGATGATATGAGACAGTATCAATATAAAAGGTTTAATCATTAAATATCCCTAGTCGGAGTGTTATCGAGATCGGATATCGATAATGCGGAATAGACTAGTATTGCACTTGTGCGAGTTGTGATGGCACAACGGCATAGTTCTCATATATTTAAGTATTTGATACTTATGCAAGTGCAGTAGGAGGTTGTGTTTTACCGATGGTACGGAAAACAGCTTCGCTTTGGATAGACCCCACGGAATCCCATTGGTAGTATGTCTGCGTGTCTATGGGAGGCCGCATCAGGGTAGGTGTATATGGTCTTAACCTGAGACTTACATCGCTAGTACTTGCGACAATCGGTAAACTTTGGTTTTGGTGGTTCAGGGCTTTAACCGGTTCTGTGTACGCCTCTTCTGGGTTTATCGAGAATCGTAGTGTACTGGATGTGATGTCAAGATGGAAGTATCACTTCAGACATATGGAGATGATGATCATGCAGGATACAGAACTAGTCCTCTATAAAAGGTTGCAACCGTCGGGACAATATGACCAGGTCAGGATTGTCCGATTTAAAGAGACTAGTTGTTTGATATCCGATATATGTTTCGTACGGGGCAGACACATCTCCAGCCCCAGGCCTAACATGTGATCGTCCGATACTGGATCGATATACGCGATACTGCGGTATACTACGCTTGATAAAGATCTTATATTCCAGTAAGAATATTTCTGGAGAATTGGGTAGGCATGGCGCTTTGCTAGAAGCCAACCTTGTCTTGTGAATTGGTAAAGACGTAGTACGAGGTACGTACGTGTTTGGATTATCCAACGACCGTATTTACTGCCAACATATCCGGAGATCTCTTGGGTCGCTTCCTGAAGATTCACCTATGACGTTTGATTCGAACCTTATTAATCTTGGATTAATTGCGGAGAAACTTTATCTTGGATAAAATGCCTTATTAGGAGAGAGAGAGAGATCGATTAATTTGGAATTAATCGATAAAATAATATATTCGATATATTATTAAACGAAATTAGATTTCGACGCGGAATTAAAATCGGATTTTAATTCGGGCAAACGAATTAATTTAGAATTAATTCATTAGCGAACTAAATAGTAATTTCGCAAGGCGTAAATATTTAATTCACGTCGCGACGGAAATTCGTTAATTCGGAATTAACGAAACCGAGCCCGAAAGTGCTTGCGGACACATTCGTATTTTGAATCGAGTGATATCCGCAAATCACATCGCGATATCTCATTACTTAATACAAATAGATGGTGGATGTATCTAGTCACCTTTGAGGGATGATACATTGTCTCTAATCTCAAAGTGTGGTAATGATGGCAAATGATGGATTTCATTTTGGAGGGAAAGCCATGCACGGTTTTGAAGGATTTTTTGCATTAAAAAATTCTTTTGGTATTAGATATCATATCACTTTTCATTTCCTGTGTGTCTCACGGTTTTGGCATGCAAAGGGAACAAAATTAAAAAGTGAAACACTCTCCTCTTTTTCTCTCTTGCTCACGCCGTGAGCTGCATATACAAAGGCAGAAAATTGTTTTCTCATTCTCCATTTTTGCTAGCACAAGCAAGGAACAAAAGAGGTGATAGGGAAACGCATTTGGAGCTTGGAATACTCAAAGATTTGAAGCTTCTCTCCATCTTCTTGCTTGGCCGAAACTTCATCCTTGGAGGCTCAAGGATCCTCATCACCATTTTCGTCACATAGCTTTGTAAGTATGTTTCCGCCATCCTTCAAGCTTTGCATGTATGATTATTGTATTTCTATTGCTTAATCTTTCCTTGGGACTAATTATAGTTACCAACAAACTATACTTTTAAGCATGTGAATCTAGGATTGTGGTGCACTTGGAAATGTATGTCATAGGCTTGGTTGGATTATTGCATAAATCTCTACATTACAAGTTGCATAAGTAAGAGACCATTCTGAACCCAATGGTTTGAGGTCTTCCCTTGCGAGGGGTGAGTGCGGCCTTAAATCTTTGTCCCGGTTCACACCGGGTGGCGACTCCCTTATTCTCCGGTTTAGTCCTCCGTTGGCTACTCCGTACTCCCAACTAGGCCCCCGAGCCTGGAACAGCATTGCGTCGTCCAGTTTCTGTGTTCCCACAGTTGGCATGCTGAATCTTTTTGGGAATTTGTCTGACCTTATTTCTTCTGTGAGGGGGGAGTCATCTTTGCCGTCCCGGGCATCTCCTCTGTCTGTATTGGGGAATACTCCCCATTTGGCTAGCTCATCCCGTAACCAAGATTTCATGCTGCTGTCCTTGGTTCCATGCCTCCTCCTGCGGTTTCCTCTCTTGTTGTTGTCTTGGGCGCGGTACTTCTCAGGCCCGGTATCTTCCCCCACTCTCTCGTCATATTCTTTTTCTCTTCTCCCAGTGTTGCGAGGGTTATCATAAGAGGAGTCTGGTGACGATTTGTCATCCTCTTCCTCCCACTTGTCCTCAGTTTGGGAATATTTCTACACCACCACAAATCTTACCCCGTAGGGACCCTTCCTCTGGGATCTGTCGTCCTCACTTGTATCAACAATTCTCTTTCCTTCTGCTATTTCGTTCCTTCGTCGGCTAGTCCCTGTCTCGCATTTTATATCGTGCGCTCCTTCTATCTTTTCCAACCGGTCTACTATGGTTTTTAGCAGGGTTTGATTTTCCTCCCTTTCTTTCCTTAGGTTCTCCTCGATTTTCTCCATCCAATCTACAGCCGAGCTCCTGATGATTGGTGGTTTCCGCCTTCCGCCATTGTCTCACTACGCGAGTTGCTTTTTGTTGATTCCCCACAGACGGCGCCAACTGTTGACGGTGGATTTTGGTCTCAGGGTAATATAGGAATATCACTTCCGAGGTAATCCTCCTTCAATAGTGAATTTGTTTGGTTATGGGGGACCAAAAGCAAATTTAGCAAAAAACAGATTAACACACCAATCAACAAGGAGATTTAACGTGGTTCGGTGGATTTGGATCCGACCTACGTCCACGGACACAAACAGGATGATACTTTTATTACTCAAGCACCATTTTCAGGTCTCTTTTTGTTTTTTACAAGTCAGAGCTTGATCATTCTGATGCCCTTACACATACTATGCCCTCCTATTTATAATAGTACAGAAATCAGACTCCTATTTGTATAAGAATTCCTAGTCGAATCAGTGTCCTCCTCTTGCAAGGATTCCTAGTCTAATATTGCCTTCACTTTTCTTGTTCCTTTTTGGATTCTGACTCATTACTTTTCCTTGTGAAAGTGGGATAACTTGTTATCTTATCCGCAAGAATAGGGTGTCATCTTCTTGAGTATATTTTGCCATCTGGTCGGTCTTCATGAAGTCGGTCATGATAGTCCTTTGTACTGAGAATGCTGCTGTCGACCTGATAGTGCCCAGTTATCTGACCCAAGTGCTCAGTAACCGATCATAACATGCTCGGTCTGAAACTGAAATGTGCTCGGTCTCTAAGAGTCGTAGCTGGTTTGAAACTGCAAGGTGTTTGGACCCTTAAAGTGGTCGGGTCGGCCTTAACGATCTATCCTAAGGAAGGAATTACCCTTCTGTCCTCGTCGTGCTACTTTAAATATCTTAATGCCTGAAAACACCATCAACAAATTTAATTGTGATATTTGGAATATTGTGATTAAATTGGTTGGGCTAAATTTGGAATTGGGCTAACAAAGTTGTATTTGGGCTTAATGGGCTTGGTTGGGCCAAGTTTGGTTTAGGTTAATTGGTTGGATCCAATTGGGCGTAAAACCATTTCCATAAAGTCCAAATATAATAAAATGGACCTTTAATATTTTAATTGGGCCTAAATTGATTTTTGGCAAAAGAGTGATTTCTTATTGGGCTTTGGTTGCCAAAGCCCATGCCTTATAAATTAATTAAGAGCCCATTGGACTTTAATTAAATTGACATTGGATGTTAATTGGGCTTTGAGACCCGTAAAGATTAGATTTAGAATCTAAGTCGCAAAGGCTTATTAATAAAGTGTAATTATTTAATTTAGAATTAAATAAAGAATTAGTATTCAATACAAATTAAATTGGATTTAATATTTTAGTTTGATATAATTCAAGAATTCATACTTTGAGTACTTATTCTTAAAACGAGTTGGACTCGCGCAAATCAAATCGTTGTTTGAACATTGGATGGTCATTAATTTCAGATTAATTAATTGGATTAGATTGATTGATAACATGCTTTGTGTGAATACATGGAAGTGATGTATGAATAATATATATCGGATGGATATTAGATGGGTGAGGGCAATTTTGGAAATTGTTGTAAAAAATTTAAAATTTATTAAAATGGACCTGCGTGTGCATCCTATTACCTCTTGACTCTTTGTATTTCTCTTCTCACCTATTCCTCTCAATGTAAATGAGGTTTCTTTAGAAGTGTTATGTAATTGGGTAGAAGTAAGATTTGTGCTAGCGGGAGAGAAGAAAGGGAGAGATTTGTTCTAGGAACAAATTGTTTTAAATATCCATCCGCATATCATTATTAATTTATTTACGCGCCTTATTATGATTTTAGAAATCATGCTTAAGGGTGTATGATGAGACCTAATCAAAGATAATTAATTGGTTGCCAATTACGCGAAAAACCCTTAACAAATATTAAGCGTTTTTCCTTCCATTGAATGATTCATTCTCAAGATCCAAGATTGGCACTGGTTTGTTGGCCAAAGTCAAGACCTTTGTCCATCGCAGATATGTTTGAATCATGAAGGCTTTGTTCCATATCGCATGTCTTGTCCAAGTTGTGATTTGTTGGCCAAATTCAAGATCACTTCTTGTCCATCGACATCGATTACGAAGCTTTCCAAGGTCAATGGTCCCGCTTAACTGGAATCATTAAGTTTGTTGTGCCAAAGCCAAGGCTTAGTTGATTCAGAGGAAAAAGGTTAGGCAATATATTGGATACATTGGCATATATTAGATATATGTTTCGGATTTGGATGTCCACCTACTGGATCTAGGAATTGGATGAGATCCAATTAATCTTAGAGATCTACCTAGTTAAATATGATACAACTTGTTGGCCAAAGTCAAGGTTGTGTGTTATTTAACGGGATCCTAACCCACTATGAAACTAGGTTTCCCGAGTACTCAACAGAGGGTTAGAGACTCGCCGAAAAATAGTGGGAGGCAAGTATTAAATTTGCAATTTCGTTTAGATACTTGCCAATACGCGCTTATTTCAATTTTTCGTCAATTCATAAATAAATATTAGTTGGACTAATATTTAATCGTTGTTTTAATTAAACAGTTGGACTGTATTCAAACTACTTCAATTTATAGTTGATTATATAATTGGATTATAGTAATCAATATATTTGAATTTAACCAAATAAATTATAGTTGATTATATAGTTAGACTATAGTAATCATTATAATCAATAGTAGCTAAAATCGTTGATTGGATAGTTGGACTATAGGAATCAAGATAACTAAAAGATTAGTGTTTAAAACATAAACCTGGGTGAAAATGTCTTTAAGCGGCTTTAATTTTCAGATTTGGAATAAAACCTCAGGACAGTCCTGGGAACTAAGAAGTTACTCTATTTGATAGAGAAACCTCTTGGGCCTAAGCCCGGAGTTGAGAAAATAATAGAACATGATCTATGGAAGATTCATGTGATGATAACTTTAGTGCTCAATCTTTTATACTTAATGCAATGACTCCTTAATTTCTTCGTCAGAACCAAGGATTAGATCATTGTACCATGATAATGAAATTAAAGATCTTCATAGATTTATTCTTAAATCTTAGAAGTATAAATTGCAAAATAATCTCTTTTGCTCACGTATGTCAGAGGGTACATCCTTCGAGCACTAGATGTCACAGATGATTGCTGACATCGATCAACTAGGTAAGCTGGGCATTACCTACGTGGCCGAGACTACTAAAGATTTGATCTTATAGTCTCTACCCGAAAGCTAGGGCGGGTTCATTATGAACAGGAAAGAAACCGGGTTTTCTCATTCCTGAAGAATTGGGCATGCTGGGCATATGTTTGGATGATACCAAACTAGAACCCAAATTGGATAAGTGCCAATTGTAGGTTATCATAGGGTAACCAAAGTATAGTTCTTATATAACTCACACAAGAACAATGTAATTGTTGCTCGCCATACGATTTTCCTAAGAGGAATACCCATATGCAGTGGTAAGTGGGAAGAAAGTAAAACTCAATGAAAATCAGAGTAATACTGTTCCAGGCACCAATTCCTTAATGGAACACAAACAGTTCATCAAGGATGAAACTATACCACAATCTTCGAATACATAAGAATCACGTAAGTCGGAGAGAGTCAGAAAACAACCTGGGAGGTATAGGTTTCTGATCTCACCTAGTAAAGATGACAATCTTATTGAGGAATTCGAACCGGCTATGTATGAGGAAGTGATACAAGGTATCGACTCCCTATTATGGAAAAGTGCCATGATGTCCGAAATGGATTCCATGTATACCAACCAAGTTTAGACAATGGTTGTTGTACCGGAAGGCATTGTGCCTATTGGTACTATATGTCTTCAAGGAAGACATATATGGATGGCAACGAACCAACGTACAAAGCTAGGCTTGTAGCGAAAATATATCGTTTTCAACATTATGTCGATTACGACGAAACCTTTTACTCGTTGCCATGATTAAATCCATTAAGATAATGCTTGCTAATGTTGCATGTTTCATTTATGAAATATGGCAGCTGAACGTCAAAATCGTTTTCCTTAAAAGGAAACCTTTTGGAGGATGTTTACAACATCCTGACGGTTTTGTTGTACCAAAATGAGCAAACAAGGTTTGCAAATTAAATTGATCCATGTATGGATTGAAGCAAACATTGCGTTCTTGGAACTATCGTTTTGATGTAATCATAATGGTGTATGATTTAATTCAAAACGTAGATAATTATTGTGTATATAAGGAGGTTAGTGTAGCACACTAACAGTGATTGTCCTATATAATGATGATATATCATTTCTTGGAAATGATATTCCCATAAAATAATCAGTGAAAGCTTGGCTTTCATGAAAATTCTCTGTAGAATACTTGGGAGAGACAACCTTTATTCTAGGAATAAGGATCTACTGGGATAGATCTAAAGGTTGTTGGCACTCTCTGAGAACTCGTACATTGAAAAAATGTACGCGACCTGGTGTCTCATATGCTTTGAGCATATGGAGTCACAATCAGGCCAATCTATGTGATGGTCACTAGATTGATGTTAAGAACATCCTTAATTATCTTAGATGAACTAAGGATGCTTTCTTAAGCTATGGAGAAGGAGAACTTGAAGTGACTGGGTTCACTTTTGCAAGTTTCATAACCAATAAAAATGACTATAAGTCGTAATAAAGGTATTATATAGTTTGAATAACGGAACAGTGAGCTGGAAATTGCTGCAGCTGAGGCAGCAATAGAAGCAATTTAGATCTATAATCTTAATTGGATTAGGAGTAGTTCTGTTAGCAGCTGAGCTAGGCTACAGCACAGGCTAAAGAATTATTGGTCTCATCAACGGTCCAAGTATAATACTTCAACTATTCATCTGATTCGTTCGGATCATACATCGTAGCGATGTGTTGATCGAATAAATCGCATCAGATGATAACTTTGCAAAACCGCTTACGAAGGCAGTTTCTCAACAGAAGTTTGAGCGACCCGTATATAGTTCAAGTGTAAGACACTTGAGTGATTGGCTATAGGCCAAGTGGGAGATTATTGGACAATTATGACCCATAGCATCACTATTTGTACAGAACATGGTGTTGTTGTACAAATTAACTATGTGACAAAGGAAATTGCTCTTTTATCATTTGTAATTTGATTACCAAGATGCATAAATGATAAAAGTCCATATGATTAGTTCCGGATTAATAAGATATGAGACAGTATTAATCCACTAAGGTTTAATCATTAAAACATCCCTAGTCATAGTATTATCGAGATTGGACATCGATAATGCGGAATAGACTAGTATTGCACTTGTGCGTGTTATGGGAGCATAACGATATAGTTCTCATATACTTAAGTATTGGATACTTATGCAAGTGTGATAGGAGGTTGTGTTTACCGATGGTACGGAAACAGCTTCGCTCTGGATAGACCCCTCAGAATTCCATTGGTAGTATGACAATGTGTCTATGGAAGTCCGAATCATGGTAGGTGTATTTGGTCTTAACCTAAGACTTGCACCGCTAATACTTGCGACAATCAATATACTTTGGTTTTGGTCGTCCAGGGCTTTAACAGGTTCTGTGTACGCCTCTTCTGGGTATATTGAGAATCGTAGTGTATTGGGTGTGATGTCAAGATGGAAGTATCACTCCAGTCATAGTGGAGATGATGATCACGTAGGATACGGAACTGGTACTCTTTTATGCTGCAGCTATCGGGATAATATGACAAGGTCATAGTTATCCGATTATATAGACTAATTACCAGAGATCCGATATGTGCTTCGTATGGGCCAGACACAATTCCAGCCCCAGGACTAGCATGTGACATCCGATACTGGATCGTAATACGCAATACTACGTATACTACGCCTGATATAGATTACATATTCCTTTAAGAATATTTCTGGAGAATTGGGTAGGCACGGTGCTTTGCTAGAAGCTAACCATGTTTTGTAAATCGGTAAAAATGTAGTACTAGGTACGTACGTGTTCGTCTAGGCCGACGACCGAATTTACTGCCAATATATCCAAGGATCCCATGGGTCGCTTCCCGAAGATTCACCGATGACGTATGACTCGGATATAATTAATCTGGGATTAATTATAAGAGAGAAAATTAATCTAGGATTAATTACGAAGATATTTTATCTGGGATAAAATATTATAAAAAAAAAGAGAGAACGATTAATTTGGAATTAATAGATAAAATAATATATTCGATATATTAAACGAAATTAGATTTCGACGCGGAATTAAAATTAGATTTTAATTCGGGCGAACGAGTTAATTTAGAATTAATTCGTTAGCGATGTCAATAGTAATTTTGCTAGGCATAATTATTTAATTAAATTTGATTTAATTACATCGCAACGAAAATTCGTTAATTCGGAATTAGCGAATCCAAGCCCGGGAGTGTTTGCGGGCCCACTTGCATTTTGAATCAAGTGGGGCCCACTAGTCACATCATGTCACATCACTTGTCTATCACATCACCTTTTGGTTGATGGAAGTTGATGGGATTTGATGGTTGCTTACCAAACACTCAAGTGTGATGGTTTGAATCACTAATATCATTTTATTTAATTTTGGTATATCATTTAACTTGTTTTTGAAACAAAAACACATAACATACAACTCTCTCTCTTATTCCTCTCATTGGCCGAAAATTGGCCTCACTTTCTCTCCCAAAACCGTGAGCCTAGGGCTCATTTTCTTCATGATTTTGTTGCCAAATCTCAAGAGCTATCACTCAAATGGGTCATACAAAGGTGATAGGGAAACCCATCTATGAGCATGGAATCAATTCTTAAAGCTTGCAACTTGAAGACAACAACAAGGAGCACAAAAATGAGGCATGGCTGAGAGCTTCAAGGAGCAGAAATAGTTTTTTTTTCATCGCATCCAAAATCCGATCAAAGTGAGTATTTTCGCAACTTTTCTTTGATGTATTCGCACTTTTCATCGCTTAATATGATCTTGGTTAGACCTTTAAAACCCAACATGGTGATTCTGTCTCTTTATGTTCACGATGGGAATTGTTTGGGCTTGGTTTTGTTGTTTAGTTTTCGGTCAGGGGATTATTTGTGGCCATGTATGAGTGGCTTTTGGTGCTATCAGTTTGGCTTGGGGATATTTGGCTTTTGTACGTGAACGTGTGTTCGGCTAGCAGGTTGTGTTTAGCATTGGTGGAGGGTTCTGACTCATTGCTTTGTGCGTTGTCTTTTGTGTGTTGATTAGGGTTGCTCTTTAGTTGGCTTAGGGTTGTTCTTTAGTTGGTGAAGGGCTGGGTATTTTCTTTATATTGTCGGTTGAAGGCTCAGTGTGTGTCTAGGGTTTGTTTTCTTAGAGAGAGGTGAGAGATATGCTGAAAGAGTCAGGCCGTGAGTTGAGTGGGTTTGTTGAATCAGCCGAGAGAGAGTGTTCGTGGCTGTTGAAAGGCGTGATGGGCTACTGAGAGTCGAGATGAGAGTGATGCTTGGCTTATGTGTCTAGCGAGTGAGAGTTGTGAAGGATCTGAGAGATGAGGGTATGTGCGTTTATTAATATAGGGTTTTGTAGTGTGTCTTTGGGAGTTGGTTTATGCGTGTGAGTGTCTAGGGTTTAGGGTTTACTTTGCGTTTGTTTTGTTTGTTGAATCGATAGTGGGGTGTGATGCGTTTGGTTTGTGAGAGAGAGGGGCGAGCGTGAATTGCTTTTCTTGGCTGGTTGAAGGGCTGCGTGAAGTCTAGGTTTGTCTTTTTTGTGAGTGCTGCGTGTAGATGAAAAGTGAGAGTCAAGGGGAGTGAGGGCTTCCGAGTGATTGTGGGAAGAGAGAGATTTTTGAGAGAGGAGCCGTGAGGAGTCAGGAGGATTCGGGTTTATATTTTTGTGTTTTGGCGTGAGTGATGGCCAAGGGAGAGAGGGGGAGGAAGTGAGAGAGAGGGAGCCGAGTGAAGAGAGAATGGGGCTATTAGGGTTTATATTTTTTGAGAGGTGCCGTGACTTGTGAGAGCCAATAGGGAGGAAGTTAGGGGTTGGTTTTGTGTTCTTTATATAATGGTGTGCTAGGGTTAGGGTTGTGCATGGGTTTTCAAAAGGAAACAAATCAAGCAAATATGGGGTGTATTTAATTAATTTGTTTAAGGAAAGAATATTGTGTATTTTTGGTAGGGGAATATCTTTAATTTGGAAGGTGATTTAATTGGATTAGGAAAGGGGATTTGATTTAAATTAGGAAGGGGATTTGATTGTATTTATAATCTTTGCTAATTAGGAAGGTGATTTGGGAGGGATTTGGCATGTGTTTTACATGTGATTTAATTATCTTGGATTGGGCTTGGGTTTGTGGGCCTAAAATGGTTGCATGGATTGCATGGGTTTTGGATGGGAGTATATGAGTATGCGGGCTTTTATTGGCTGCGGGGGTTTTGGGCCGAGGCTAATTTTTAGAACAGAGATAAACTAAGCGAACCCAAGGCTAACCAGTGAGTTTAAATCTGACGAGGTATTAATTTTTTTCAATTTTCCATTCCGACGTCCGTTTCCCACGACTTCCGCAACTTATCGGGTACTGCCTCCATACAAGGCTAATCATTAGGCTTTATGCAAAAATAAAGTGTCTACAATACCATTGTGGATATATGAGACATCCTCTGTACTTTAATGGCAGTCACGTCACCGATCTATATAGATCAGACCTCTGTATGCTCATTAGGTGTTGGCTCATTCTCATGATATCCTGTGAGTATTTGATAGAATCTTTTAGTCCTATGTACAGGGCATAGGTATCATGTACGTGTTTGCGATCCAATAAATCCATGGCTGTGGTATATTGCGGAAGTGAGTTTAGATTAGACCTCTACATGCTCGTTAGGTGTGGGCTCATGCTCATGATATTTTGTGAGTATCAAATATAATATTTAATTCCTATGTACAGAGCATAGGTATCATGTACGTGTTTGCGATCTAGTAAATTCATGGTCGTGGTATATTGCGGAAGCGAGTTTCGAGTTTAGAGATCGTAAATTTGAAAATTGATTATATTATACCTCAAGGATTTGACGTTCCTAACTCTATCCCCGGTATAATATCGATAGTCTGTGATGGATGGATTATACGTATGTAATGATCTCGAATTGTATATTTTAGCGAGATTATATGTTGTTGTCATAATTTACGAGTGGGTGAATTATAGACACGAAATTAGATTCCGTGACGGATAAACCTAAACTCAGAGAGTCCCATAATATGAAGTGTACTCGTTGAGCACTTGGGCAACACGATAGGAATAATACAGATTATTCATAATACTTTATCAGATTAAATAAGTTAATTCGAGTTGTTTAACGGTTAAACACAAAATACATGCATAGTGTAATTTCGGTCAATGAATACTTAATGTGTAGTTGTATTTGATATAAAATTTGATTAGTTACATATTAATAATTTGTCAATTGAGATTTTGACACATGTCATTAATGATGGTATTAATCTAGGTCCCAAGATCAAACAAGACATGAAAACAATGCGTGAATACACCAACGGAGATAGCGGAATACTCACATCGATCGGTTGAGTCGATTTGGAGACGAATCAAGCCCAAAAACTCACTGCCTCATGCGTGAAACTGCAGCAGTCCACTGTCCACGTTTTCAGATTTTGAGCTGAGAAAACGGAGCTCCAAGCCTCGTCCGATGGATCCCGGCTCATGGGTGAACCTCCCTACCACCTTCGCAAGACTCGTAGTGTGCTAGCACTTGGATTTTCACCATGAAAACCCAACTCTTGGCTTCCCTTGTTCACGCCAAAATGGTTCAAAACCAGTCCATTTTTTTCAGTTTGGGCGTGAGCTTTGGAGAAAGAAATGGAGAGATGAAAGATGTGTTAAGTTGTTTTGATTTGCATTTGAAGTATATCTTATATAATTTAGTGAATTTCAAATGAATTTCACTTGAATTTGCATTTAAAAAGTCAAACAATAAAGGCAAACACTATGCACATCATGTCCATCACAAGTCCATCAAGTCACATCTACTTTAATAAAGTGACATGTTGTCATTTCACATCACTCAAAGTGACATTTGATTTGACGCTTGATGTGACGAATGATTTGACGCTTGATGCGACTTGCGATGCCGCACTCGAATTCGAAATACGAATTCGCTCGCAATCACACTCGGGCTCGGGTTCGTTAATTCCAAATTAAAGATTTTTCCGTCGTGTCGTAATTAAATGATTACGCCTAGCGAATTCACTATTCACGTCGCTAACGAATTAATTCTAAATTAATTCGTTCGCCCGAATTAAAATCTAATTTTAATTCCGCGTCAAAATCTTATTTCATTTAATATATCGAATATATATTAATTTACCGATTAATTCCAAATTAATCGTTATCTCTCTCTAGACGATATTTTATCCTAGATAAAATATCTCCGTAATTAATCCTAGATTAATTTTCTCTCTCTTCTATATAATCCCAGATTATTCAAGAGTGCGAGTTGTGCGTCATCGGTGGATTATCGGGAAGCGACCCATGAGATCTCTGGATAAGTTGGCAGTAAATACGGTCGTCGGAGTATCCGAATCACGTACGTACCAAGTACTACGTTCTACCGATTTACGAGACAAGGTCGACTCCTAGCAAAGCACCAAGTCTACCAATTCTCCGGACATATCGATTTAAGAATATTAAGATCTGTATCAAGCGTAGTATACTATTGTATTGTGCGTATCGGTCCAGTATCGGATAGTCACGTGCTAGGCCTGGGGCTGGATAAGTGTCTGCCCCGTACGAAGCACATGTCGGATGTCTGGTAACTAGTCTCTATAATCGGATATACATGACCTTGTCATAATATCCCGATGGCCGCGCAGCACTTAAGAGCACTAATACCGTATCCTGCGTGACATCATCTCCACTATGACTGGAATGATACTTTCGTCTTGACATCACATCCAATACACTACGACTCTCTGATAAACCCAGAAGTGGTGTACGCAGAACCGGTTAAAGCCTGTACCACCAAGACCAAAGTCTATCGATTATCGTAAGTATTAGCGATGTAAGTCTCAGGTTAAGACTATACACACCTACCTTGATTTCGGCATCCCATAGACACATAGTCATAATACCAATGGGATTCCGAAGGGTCTATCCAGAGCGAAGCTGTTTCCCATACCATCGGTGAAACACGACCTCCTATCGCACTTGCATAAGTATCCAATACTTATATATATGAGAACTATGCCGTTGTGCCCTCACAACGCACACAAGTGCAATACTAGCCTATTCCGTATTATCGATGTCCAGTCTCGATAATACTCCGGCTAGGGATATTTAATGATTGATCTTTCGGGGACTGATACTGTCTCATATCATTCTCAGTCCAGGAACTAATCATAGGGACCTCTCTTCATTTATATATCTAAGGTGATCTAATCACAAATGATGAGAGTGCAATTTCCTTGTCACATAGTTAATTTGCTACAACAACACAATGATCTGTGCAAATAGTGACGCTATGGGTAATTTTGTCCAACAATCTCCCACTTGGCACATAGCCAGTCACTCAAGTGTCCCACACCCGAACTATGTACGGTTCGCTCAAATTGCTGAGGAAAGATTTTCGTCAGCGGATTTGTTTGATAATCGTCTGACACGATTTATACAATCATCACATCGCCACGATGTGTGATCCGAACAAATCAGATGATATAGAAGTATATATCTGGATCGTCGATGAGACCTTTAATTCCTTAGCCTGTGCTGACGCCTAGCTCAGCTGCTAAAAGAACTATATCTAATCTAATTAGATCTATTTTCGATCAAATGGCTTCTATTGCTGCCTCAGCTGCAGCAATAATCCGCATTTGTTGTTTATTCGGCAACAGTTATCTTGCTCGGAATATTTCCAGCTCACTGTCCCAGTGTTCAAACTTAATAGTATCTCAGTATTTAATTGTTTGGAAACTTGCAGCAGTGATCCTAGTCACTTCAAGTTCTCCTTCTCCATAGTTTAAGACAACATCTTTAGTTCTCTTAGATACTAATAGATGTTCTTAATCTTCAATCCAGTGACTATCACTTGGATTGACCTGATCGTGACTCCATATGCTGGAAGCGTATGAGACACCCTATCAAGTACATTTTAAATGTACAATTTCCCAGAGAGTGTTAACAAACTCCAAATCTATCCAGTAGATCTTTATTCCTTGAATAAAGGTTGTTACTCCCCAGAATTCTACGGAGAATTTCTATTGAAAGAATATCTTATGAAAGCCAAGCTTTCACCAATTGCTATATGGGAATTTCACTGTCAGTGCACTCTCCCATTAACCTCCTTATATACACAAGAATTATTTCGTTTTGATTCAAATCATAAACCATTATGATTATTTCAAAACGACAGTTCCAAGAACCTTATGCTTGCATTAATCCAAACATGGATTGAATAACCCGCAAACCTCGTTTGTTGGTTATACAAAATCATCAGGATGTTGTAAACATCCTCCAAAAGGTTTCCTTTTCAGGAAAGCGATTTTGATCTGCATCTGACACATTTCATAAATGAAATACGCAGTTATCAACAAGCATTTTCAAAATGAATTTACCATGGCAACAGGTAAAAGGTTGAACCGTTATTAACACAATGTTGATAACGATACCTTTCCATCTAAAGCCCAGCTTTGTACGTTGGTATGTTGCCTTCCATGTATGCCTTTCTTGAAGACGTTTAATGTACCAATAGGCACAATGCCTTGTGGTACAACAACTAGTATCCAAAATAGTTGTTATACATGGAATCCATTTCGGATTCATGGCACTTTGCCATGATAGGGAGTCGATACCTCGTATCACTTCCTCAAAACGTAGTCGGATGGTACACCTCCATAAGATTGACATCTTTATGAGGTTAGATCAGAAACCCATACCCTAGGTTGTTTTCTGACTCTATCCGATCTACTCAGTTCTTGTGTATTCGAAGATTAATGGTACAGATTCATTATTGATGAACTGTTTGTGTTCCATTAAGGACTTCGTGCCTTGAACAGTATTACTCCGATTTTCATCGAGTATCACTATCCTCCCACTGACCACTGTATATCGGTATTCCTCTCAGGAAAATCGCATGGTGAGCAACAATCATAGTTTTCTCATGTGAGATTTATAAGTACTATACTTATGGTTTCCCTTAGGATAACCTATATTGGCACTTATCCAATTTGGGTCTTTTAGTTTGGTATCATCCAAACGTTATGCCTGGCATACCCAAATTACTAGAAATGAGAAACCCCGTTTCTTTCCTGTTCATATCCTATATGACATCTGTCAAACAGATTTATATGGAACCTTATTCTAAATAAGTTTTGCACTGTTAATACATATCCTTTAGAAGGAAACAGTAGCTCAGAGCGACTCGTGATAAACCTTATCATGTCCAACAAAATTCGGTTTTTAGTTCGGACACACCGTCTAACTGACGTGTCTCGGGAGGAGTCCTCATCTGAAAGAATACCACTCTTTCATGTACGTATAAAACTTACTGCTTAAGTATTTTCCATTACGGTCTTACCTGGGGGAATAATACTATAGCCGATCTGTTAATTTACTTTGTGTCGAAACTCAAAAGTTTCCGATTTGTGTTCTTCAAAAGAAACACATAACCATAACGTGATGCCACATCCGTTAAGGTCACGAAATATTCATGTTCACATCTAGCCTAGCTAGATATGGGCCCACTACTTCACCATGAATAGGGCTAACAGATCGGTGGCCCTTATACTATTACCAAGTAAATAGTATTTTTTAGGTACTTTACCTAATAAACTAGATTCGCAGACCTTATTTGAATAGTCAAATCAGTCCTAGTACCCACTCTTCAAAAGTGTGGATATACGAGTCTCGTTTAATTGTGTCCTAGACAACAATGCCACAAATAAGTCTCTATTGATCAAATCAATTTGAGCTATTTATTGTCATTTTATATGTTTGAGATTTTATTATATTCAAAATATAAATTCTGTTATTTACATCTAATGTTTTATCTCAGTATCATCTTTATATAATAAAACACTTAGTGTTCTATAATATAAAGGTTTTATCCGCAACGGATTAAACACTGATATAGAGATAATGTCTCTAGTCAAACTAGTTACATTATAACAGTTCCTAATTTAAGTACATACCCAAAGGGTAGTTCCTAAACTTAGGTATCTACGGTCGAAACAGCGACTTTCGTCCCGTTTCCGATTCGCAGAGAAATCTCGGCTTGAAGTCAGTATCCAGCTCATAGCGGATTCTGAACATCAATACATATATTTTATGTACCACACTAAGTATTTAAAATCCAATTTCAATACTAGTAGTGAACATAACTTTGACAAATATTTTAAAGTCAGAGCCTCGCCCTTTCTTTAATTCCTTCGTGTCTGCCATATCCAAATGGTAGTCACTTTTGGGATATGTCAATTATCTTTTCAATATTTCACAACCTTTGGCCAAGCCTTGGTTTTCGGAATATCGAAACGATGTGCACCTTGTGCAACACGCCCAATTGCAAACTTTGACTTTTCACTCTAGAATAGTCAAATCAATTCTCTAAGAATTATTAATTGCAATTTAATACTTTTAAATCTAAAGATAGATTTATGAACAAGTATATTAAATTAAGCACTAAAGTCATCATCACATAAATCTTCCAAAGATTTTATGCTCTACTTATTTGCTTAATTATGGGCCTAAATATAACAAGTTATTTTATCCAATAAAGTAACCTATTATTTATTCCCAATGAAAATTAAATCATTTAAAACATTTAATCCAAGGATTATATTTTAAATATTCAACTTTTCAATTCTTTCTTGATTTCAATAGTCCAACTATTTATCAATTTAATAAGGTACTATTTATTATAATGATTACAATAATCCAATTATTTAATCAACTATAATTTTAATATTGATTACTATAATCCAATTATAAAATCAACTATCATTTTAATTCAATTATATTGATTACTATAATCCAATTATAAAATCAACTATAATTAAATGAGTTTGTATATAGTCCAACTATATATATTTTTAAAACAACATAAAATATTAGTCCAACTAATACTTTTGATTAATATGACGAATAAAATAGATGAGCGCGTTTAGCGAGTATTCGAACGAATGTTGCAAATTCAATACTTGCTTCCCACTATTTTTCGTCGAGCCTCTAACCCTCTGTCGAGTACTCGGGAAACCGTGTTTCCTAGTGGGCTAGGATCCCGTTAAATCACACAATCTTGACTTTGGCCAACAAAATTGTATGATAATTAACTAGGTAGATCTCGAAGATCAATTGGATCTCATCCAACTCCTAGATCCAGTAGGTGGACATCCAAGTCCCAAACATATATCTTATATATGCCTATACATCGAATACATACCCTAACCTTTTTCCTCTGAATCAACTAGGCCTTGGCTTTGGCACAACAAACCTAGTGATCCCAGTCAAGCGCGGACCCATTGACATGGAAGCTTCGTAATCAATGTCAATGGACAAGAAGTGGTCTTGACTTTGGCCAACAAACCACAACTTGGACACGACACCGATATGGAACAAAGCCTCGTGATTAAAAAAACACATCTTCGACGGACAAGGGCTTGACTTTGGCCAACAACCCCTGCCAATCTCGTCTTGAGTAAGAATCACTCAATGGAAGGAAAATAAACGCTTGATATTTAACGAGGGTTTTTCGCGTGCAAATTGGCTACCAATTTAATTATCTTTGTTAAGGTCTCATCATCATACACCCTTAAACATGCATTCTAAATACATAATAAAGCGAGTATGAAAATAAATAATAATGATATGCGGATGGATACTTAACACATTGATCCTAGATCAAATCTCTCCCTTTCTCACTCAAGCTAGCACTTGTATTACTTCTACCCGTTACACTACACTTCTAAAGAAACCTCATTTACATGGAGGGGAATAGGTGAGAAGAGAATACAAAGAGAATGAAGGTGATAAGGCTGGACACGCAGGTCCAATTTAATAAATCGAATTTATTACAACAATTTCTAAAATTGCCCCACCCATCTAATATCCATCCGATATACATTATTCATTCAACACAACCACGTATTCACACACATAAGCATGCTATCAATCAATCTAATCAAATTAATTAATCTGATAATTAAGTGATCATCCAATGTTCAAACAACGATTTGATTTTGTTCGAGTCAAACTCGTTTTTGCGAATAAGTACTCAAAGTACGAATTCATGAATTAAATTAAACTACATCATTAAATCTAATTTAACATGTATTTAATACTAATTCACTATTCAATTCCAAATTGAATATTACACTTTTATTTGATAAACCTTTTACGATTTAAGTTCCAAATTTAATCGTAACGCGTCTCAAAGACCGATTAACGTCCAACGTCAATTCAATTAAAGTCCAATGGGCTTTTAATTGATTTCTTAAGGCGTGGACTTTTGGTCAACTCGGGTTAGACCGATAACCAAAGTCCAATCCGGGATTTACCCCATAAGCCCATAAATCAATCTTGGCCCATTAGGCCCAATTGAACTTTAAAGGTTCATTAGTAGCATTTGGGCTTTATGGTTAAGGTTTTGGGCCCAATTGGATCCAATCCATTTGTCCTAAACCCAACTTGATAAAATCAAGCCCAATAGGCCCAATTACAACATTAGAAGCCCAATATCAAAAATAGGCCCAAATAATTAAATTAAAAAAAATCCAATTTTCCCAATTTAATTACCAAAGTGTATTACATGATCAATTACCAAATCAACATTTCTAAAACATGAATTTACATAATTAATCATGGTCATTTTCATCAATTGGTGTCCAACACAAATTAATCAAAAATCAAACCCATTTACATGCTTCATGCTCTCGGCCAAGGAGGATTTTGTGTCCGATTTGATTTCAATCCAATCGAACCAACAATCGACATTAAATCAACATCCAATTTGATTTCATACACATCCAATGTCACAAAATCAAAATCACCAAGACATTAGGGCATTAAGTCCATTCGGCCAACACAAGATTTGGGGGTTTTTTGTCCAATTCAAAGT
Organism: Zanthoxylum bungeanum; assembly: GCA_019454045.1. NCBI lineage: Eukaryota > Viridiplantae > Streptophyta > Magnoliopsida > Sapindales > Rutaceae > Zanthoxylum > Zanthoxylum bungeanum. The sequence continues at coordinate 70,270 of SKCR01038702.1, forward strand.
ACAATCCAATTGACCTTCAAATTAACATCAAACTTATGATTCCAATTCATCTAATGAATCAAAAAACAAAAATTTCCAAGAACCCAAAATCATTTACATTCGGCCAAGGTCTTCAATTTGGGGAAAATAATTCCAAATCAATTTTCAACAAATTGGTCCAACCAAAATGCAATTATACATGTTATAAGCATACTCAAACAATCAATTTATTCAAATCATGCTCAACAAACATTTACCCAAATTTTAACCCTAAAAGTTTCATGCTTGAACCTAAGGCTCTTGAAGCCATTGATGGTATTAATCTAGGTCCCAAGATCAAACAAGACATGAAAACAATGCATGAATACACCAACGGAGATAGCGGAATACTCACATCGATCGGTTGAGTCGATTTGGAGACGAATCAAGCCCAAAAACTCACTGTCTCATGCGTGAAACTGCAGCAGTCCACTGTCCACGTTTTCAGATTTTGAGCTGAGAAAACGGAGCTCCAAGCCTCATCCGATGGATCCCGGCTCATGGGTGAACCTCCCTACCACCTTCGCAAGACTCGTAGTGTGCTAACACTTGGATTTTCACCATGAAAACCCAACTCTTGGCTTCCTTGTTCACGCCAAAATGGTTCAAAACCAGTCCACTTTTTTCAGTTTGGGCGTGAGCTATGGAGAAAGAAATGGAGAGATGAAAGATGTGTTAAGTTGTTTTGATTTGCATTTGAAGTATATCTTATATACTTTAGTGAATTTCAAATGAATTTCACTTGAATTTGCATTTAAAAAGTCAAACAATAAAGGCAAACACTATGCACATCATGTCCATCACAAGTCATCAAGTCACATCTACTTTAATAAGTGACATGTTGTCATTTCACATCACTCAAAGTGACATTTGATTTGACGCTTGATGTGACGAATGATTTGACGCTTGATGCGACTTGCGATGCCGCACTCGAATTCGAAATACGAATGCGCTCGCAATCACACTCGGGCTCGGGTTCGTTAATTCCAAATTAACGATTTTTCCGCGCATCGTAATTATGATTACGCCTAGCGAATTCACTATTCACGTCGCTAACGAATTAATTCTAAATTAATTCGTTCGCCCGAATTAAAATCTAATTTTAATTCCGCGTCAAAATCTTATTTCATTTAATATATCGAATATATATTAATTTACTGATTAATTCCAAATTAATCGTTATCTCTCTCTAGACGATATTTTATCCTAGATAAAATATCTCCGTAATTAATCCTAGATTAATTTTCTCTCTCTTCTATATAATCCCAGATTATTCAAGAGTGCGAGTTGTGCGTCATCGGTGGATTATCGGGAAGCGACCCATGAGATCTCCGGATAAGTTGGCAGTAAATACGGTCGTCGGAGTATCCGAATCACGTACGTACCAAGTGTTAGACAGTAATGACCCATAGCGTCACTATTTTGTAAATGATATTGTATTATTGTACAAAATTAACTATGTAGTAATGAAATTGCCTTTTACCGTTTTGTAATTTATTTACTTTGATATATAAATGGTAAAAGTCCCTATGATTAATTCCGGATTGAGATGATATGAGACAGTATCAATCCATAAAGGTTTAATCATTAAATATCCCTAGTCGTAGTATTATCGAGATTGGACATCGATAATGCGGAATAGACTAGTACTGCACTTGTGCGTGTTGTGAGGGCACAACAGCATAGTTCTCATATATTTGAGTATTGGATACTTATGCAAGTGCGGTAGGAGGTTGTGTTTTACCGATGGTACGGAAAACAGCTTCGCTCTGGATAGACCCCGCGGAATCCCATTGGTAGTATGTCTGCGTGTCTATGGGAGTCCGCTTCAGGGTAGGTGCATATGGTCTTAACCTGAGACTTGCATCGCTAGTACTTGCGACAATCGGTAGACTTTAGTTTTGGTCGTCCAGGGCTTTAACAGGTTCTGTGTACACCTCTTCTAGGTTTATCGGGAATCGTAGTGTATTGGGTGTGATGTCAAGACGGAAGTATCACTTCAGACATATGGAGATGATGATCGCGCAGGATACAGAACTAGTACTCTATAATGGTTGCAACCATCGGGATAATATGACAAGGTCAGGATTATCCGATTCAAAGAGACTAGTTGCTTGATGTCCGATATATGTATCGTACGGGGCAGACACATCTCCAGCCCCAGGCCTTACATGTGATCATCCGATACTGGATCAGTATACACTATACTACGGTATATACGCCTGTTATAGATCTTATATTCCAATAAGAATATTTCTGGAGAATTGGGTAGGCATGGCGTTTTGCTAGAGGCTAACCTTGTCTTGTAAATCGGTAAAAACGTAGTACTTGGTACGTACGTGTTCGGATAATCTGACGGCCGTATTTACTGCCAACATATCCAGAGATCTCTTGGGTCGCTTCCCGAAGATTCACCAATGACGTATGATTCAAACTCGATTAATCTTGGATTAATTACGGAGAGACTTTATCTTGGATAAAGTACTATACATAGAGAGAGAACGATTAATTTGGAATTAATCGTAAAATTATTATATTCGATATAATAATCGAAATTCGATTTCGACGCGAAATTAAAATTAGATTTTAATTCGGGCAAACGAGTTAATTTAGAATTAATTCGTTAGCGACGTAAATAATAATTTCGCTAGGCGCAATTATTTATTTAAATTCGATTTAATTAACGTCGCGACGAAAGTTCGGTATTTCGGAAATATCGAACCCGAACGCGTGAGTACGCGTGGGCCCACTTTCATTTGGGTTGTGTGGGGCCCACATGACACATGTCATTTTATGCATTATTTAATTGTTAATACATTGCATGGTGATAGTGTACAATACACTCAATGGTTTTGCATGGAGTTTGAGTGTTTGACACTCTAAGCCATTGCATGATTTGTGTCATAAGTTTATTATTAATTTAATAAATATTATGGCATAAATATAAATTGATTTTTGTAACAAAAATCATAACACTCTCTCCTATTCTCTCATGACCGAAACTGTGAGCTCTCACAGCCCTCTCCACTTTTCTGTTTTGTTGCAAAAACTTGAAGAATTTGTGTTTGTTTGGAACATAAAATCACACACAAGGCTAGCACCATCAAGGGATCATACAAAGGTGTTATGGGAAACTAATCTTAGAGCTTGGAAGGATCAAAAATTGCTTGGAGCTTCTCTTTTCTGTTTGGCCGAAACCCTCACTGCACAAAGGAGAAAATTTTTGTTTCATCAACGCATCCGCATTCCGATCTTTGTGAGTATGATTCCGCCATACTTCAATATTGTTCATTCATTTATATGTTTTGTTTGCTCTTTTGATCTTGGGACATGGATTAGAATTTCCAACAATGGTATCATTGAGCTTAAAGAGCATGAAAATATATTAGGGTAATATTTGGGCAAAATTGATTGAAGCATGATTTGATGATTTTGATTGATTAAGTATGCTTAAATGTATGTTACATTATGTTATACATTATCAATTTCATGAAAAATAAATTGGATTAATTTTTCCCCTCTTGGAGAGGCTTGGCCGAATACTACCTAGACCATGGAGATGATGATTTGTTGTTTATAAGATCATTGGATGACTTTAAACGAACATAAAATGACGATTTGTGATTCGATTGGATTGAAAACGAAATCGGTAATTTTTCATCACCTTGGCCGAATGCATGGAAGAAGATTAGGGACTTGATTTTTTGATTAAATAATGTTGGACATGTATTAAGATAAAAATATGATTAATGGATTAATTTGATATTTTGGAAATATTGATTTAAAGGATTAATCATGACATTACACTTTAATTAATTAAGTTATAAAATTTGGAATTTTAAAATTTGATTAATTGGGCTTAATTTTGAATTGGGCCTAAAACTATTATATTTGGACATAATGGGCTTGGTTGGACCAAGTAGGTTTGGGCAAATTGGATTGGATCCAAAAATGGGCCTAAATCACTCCATTAAGTCCAAATGTAATAAATGGGCTTTTATGTTTAATTGGGCCTTATGGGCTTGATATTGATTTTTATGGCAAATGAGGGTGATTCCTTATTGGCTTGGAAATTGGGTTTGACCCACATTGACCAAGGCCCAAGCCTAATGAAATCAATTGAAAGCCCATCGGACTTTAATTAAACGGACATTGGATGTTGATTGGGCTTTGAGACCCGATAGAATTAGATTTGGAATCTAAGTCATAAAAGCACAATAAAAGTGTAAATATTTAATTTGGAATTAAATATAAGGATTAGTATTGAATACGACTTAAATTGGATTTGACGAGTAGTTCGATATAATTCGTGAATTCATACTATAAGTATTTATTCTCAAATGAGTTGGACTCGCGCAAATGCAAACAATTGTTTGAACATTGTATTGTCACCTAATTAAAGACTAATTAATTGGATTTGATTGGTTGTATAACATGCCTTGAATGAATGAATGTGGATGTAATGTATGAATAGTGTATATCGGATGGATATTAGAAGGGAAGGGTAATTAGAAATTATTGTAAATTTAGAATTTATAAATTGGACCTGCGTGTCCAGCCTTTCTCTTATTGTCTCTTTGTATTCTCTTCTCACCTAATTCCCCTCAATGTAAATGAGGTTTCTCTTATTGTATTATGTAATTGGGTAAGAGTAGAATAGTTCTAGCGGGGAGAGGAAAGGGAGTGATTTGTTCTAGGAACAAGTTGTTGTTCATATCCATCCGTATATCGCTATTACTTTACTTTACGCGCTTTATGATGTTTTAGAAGCATGCTTAAGGGTGTATGATGATGAGACCTAACAAAGATAATTAATTGGTTGCCAATTACACGAAAATCCCTCAAACAATATTAAGCGATTTTCCTTCCGTTGAGTGATTCTTTCTCAAGATCCGAAATTGGCATTGGTTTGTTGGCCAAAGTCAAGACCTTTGTCAATTGAGGATGTGTTTGAATCATGAGAGTTTTGTTCCATATCGGTGTCTTGTCCAAGTTGTGATTTGTTGGCCAAAGTCAAGATCACTTCTTGTCCATCGACATTGATTACGAAACTTTCCATGTCAATGGGTCCCGCTTAACTGGAATCATTAAGTTTGTTGTGCCAAAGCCAAGACTTAGTTGATTCAGAGGAAATGGTTAGGAAAATGTATTGGATACATTGACATATGTATTAGATATATATGTTTCGGACTTGGATGTCCACCTACCGGATCTAGGAATTGGATGGTATCCAATTGATCTTCGAGATCTACCTAGTTAAATATCATACAACTTGTTGGCCAAAGTCAAGGTTGTGTGTTATTTAACGGGATCCTAGCCCACTAGGAAATTGGATTTCCCGAGTACTCGACAGAGGGTTAGAGACTTGTAGAAAAAGTAGTGGGAGGCTAGTATTGAATTGCAATTTCATTCAGATATTAGCTTTACGCGCTTTACAAAATTTATTTCGTCAATATTTTAACATTAGTTGGACTAATAAAATGTTATTTTTCTTGTAACAGTTTGACTGTACCCATATATCGTTAACTAGATAGTTGGACTATCGTAGTTAAGATGGCAAACAAAGGAAATGTCCGAGACATAATCATGGGTGATAATGTATTTAGGGCACGAACTTTGCTGACTGGGAAATGAACCTGAGGATAGTCCTTGGGGCAGAGAGGCTGTTGTACACCATACGAGACCTCTCGGCCGAGGCCCACTGAGCCACTTGAGCTGGAGTTATGGAGAACTCATAGCGATGATTGTGATACAACTCAGTCGATCATGCTTGCTTCCATGACTCAACACTTTCGTCGCCAGAATAGGGACTTGGATCCTTATAATATGATGGCTAGACTAAAGGATCTTCACCGCACTAATAAGCGGATGGAGAGGTATGAGTTGGTGAAGAAACTCTTTCGCTCCCGTATGACTGATGGTGCTTCAGTTGAGGCCCACGGGACTCAAATGATAGCTGACATTGATGAGCTGGCCAAGATGGGAATAGTCTTGGAGGCTGAGCGACTGAGACATGCTTTTACAGTCACTTCCGATACTTGGGCAGATTATCATCAGCTACAAGTTGATGGAATACGACGATATATAAAAATGATGCAGAAATATGCACTGCAGTTACAAATAATGGTCTTTATATTTTGAATATAAATGAATCTCTACATATAAATTAAAAAACAAAAGGCTTAAAAAGAGTGATCCAAATGATGAAACTTATATGTGGCATTGTCGTCTGGGACACATTAACAAGACTCGCATATCCACACTTTCGAAGAGTGGGTACTTGGACGGATTTGATCCAAATTCATAAGACGTCTGCGAATCTTGCTTATTAGGAAAAATGCCTAAATCACCTTTTAAAGGTAAAGGTGAACGTGCCACTGAACTGTTAGCCCTCGTTCATAGTGACGTTTGTGGGCCCATGTCTAGCCAACTTCGTAACTTTACCGATGATGCATCACGTTACGGTTATGTGTATCTAATGACGCACAAGTCGGAAACTTTTGAGAAATCAAAGAGTTTCGACACGAAGTTGAAAAACAAACAGGCAAGAGTATTAAGACATTACGGTCAGACCGTGGTGGCGATACTTAAGTAATGAGTTTTCAAGATTACCTGGAAAAATATGGTATTCTTTCACAGTGGACTCCTCCTGGACACCACAATTAAATGGTGTGTCCGAACGGAGAAAAACCGTACCTTGTTGGACATGGTAACGTCGATGATGAGTCGCACTGAGCTGCCAATTTCCTTCTGGGGATATGCATTAAACAGTGCAGTTCTTATTTGAATAAGGTTCCGTCAAAGTCTGTTGAACAGACACATATGAGATATGGACAGGTAAGAAACCGGGTTTCTCATTCCTTCTGAAAGATTTATGGGGTTGCTGGGCATACGTTAAACGTTGGAAGGTACCAAACTTGAACCCAAATCAGATAACTGCCTATTCGTTGGATATCCTAGGGAAACCAAAGGATATTACTTCTATCACCCACAAGAGAACAAAGTATTTGTTGCTCTACATGCGGTTTTCCTTGAGAAGGAATTCCTAAATGCAGTGTTTAGTGGGAAGAAAGTAGAACTCGATGAAGTCGTAGTGATATGTTCTTGGCAATGAATTATCAACGGAACATGAACAGTCCATCTGGGATGACTGAACCACAATCTTCAAATTACACAAGGACCGCGTAGGTCGGAGAGAGTCAGGGTAATACCTGAGAGGTATGGATTCCTGATCTCATGGATTCCTGATCTCACCTCATGTAGATATTAATCTTATTGAGGATAATGAACCGGCTACGTATGAGGAAGCGATACAAGGATCGAATCCGCTTGGATTCCATGTACTCCATGTACTCCAACCAAGTTTGGACACTGGTTGATGCACCAGAAGGCGTAAAGCCTATTGGATTGAAGATGGGTCTTCAAGAAGAAGACTGACATGGATGGCAACGTACAAACGTACCAAAGCTAGGCTTGTAGCGAAGGGATAATCATCAATGACTTGGAGTTGATTATGACGAAACTTCTCACCCGTTGCCATGATTAAATCCATTCGGATAATGCTTGCAATAGTGCCTATTACGATTATGAAATATGGCAGATGGACGTAAAACCGCTTTCCTTTACGGAAACCTTTCGGAGGATGTTTATATGCAAACAGCCTGACGGTTTTATCGCACCTAGACTTGCAAACAAGGTTTGTAAGTTAAATCGGTCCATTTATGGACTGAAGCAAGCATCGCGGTCATGGAACCAGCGGTTTGATGAGATCATAAAAGAATATGATTTCATTCAAAACGAAGATGATCCTTGTGTTTATAGAAGGTTAGTGGGAGTGCACTGACTTTTATTGTCCTTTATGTCGACGATGTATTACTTATCGGCAATGACATTCCATGTTAACGTCGGTGAAAGCTTGGCTTTCATTGAAATTCTCAATGAAAGGATCTGGGAGGGGCAGCTTTATTCTAGGAATAAAGATCTACGGGATAGATCTAGAAAGCTACTTGGACTCTCCCAGGTACATATATTGATAAAGTGTTGAAGAGATTACAAATGGATCGTCCAGAGGGGACTGTTACCAATATCACATGGCGTCTATCTATCTAGGGAACATGTGTACTAAAACACAAGATGAGAGAGACAACTGAGTCGGACTTAATTCGGATTTCTGGTTAATTCTAAGGTCCAAGA
>SKCR01038703.1:0-78561 GCA_019454045.1 Zanthoxylum bungeanum
ACACTAATTATCCTAATTAATTTTACACATGCATCAAATGGTTTCCTATTAAGGTTTCTGAACATCAAATAATACCAAAACATGAAAAAAAAAACCCTAATTATATCAAATATAATCAATTTGAAATATAGAAGAAATAAATTTCAACCAAATAAAATTAGAAATTATCTTAATTTCTCTAAATTTAGCTTTAGTTGTTTCCAATTGTTCTTCCACCTTCTCTAATTTTTGATAAATTGATCAAATCCTAATAAAACCCTAATTTTGTTATCTCTTTCATGAACCATTCATGGAGAAAAACTTTCCAAGTCTAGAAATCTCTCAAATGGCTTAAAATTAGGTTTTATAAAATAAGACTATTTTAGACATTTTGACACTTAAAAAAGGCATGGCCAAAATTAAGCCAATTATGACAAAAATATATGGTAATTAGTTTTCCAAGAATCAAGCTTCTTTTATAAGCTCGGAATATTCCAAGAATGTTACATAATAAATAATCATTAAACTAATTAACTTTTAATTAATTAAATAATTATTTATTTCTTACATGTGTGAAAATTCAATTGGACCTAATGTGTATCTAATCAAATTATGTATCTTAACACATTACATACAAAAATAGCTCTATATGTCTAACGTTATGAATAATCCATATTATTCATAATTAATTTTCCTAGTGCACTACGAATATATTTTATTAGCGGGACTCTCTAGGTTCAAGTATATTTATCACGAAACACATTCTGTGTCCTTAATTCACATACTTGTAAATTATAACAACCACATAAAATCACGTTGAACCATACAAGTTGAGTTCTAAGCAAATAATATAGTCTATATGTCATAAGCTATCCAAATTATACTAGAGATATAGATGAGAACGTCAAATCTCCATGGTGTACAATTCATATATGTGTCACGATATATTCGTGATCTCTCAATCAACATTCAAAACTCATTTCTAAAATATACCCTGACCAGATATTTAAGGATCACAAAGTGGATACTTAAATCGCGCACACGGGATTGACAGATCCTCTCTGAATACATCATAAAATATCACGAGCATCGGTCCACACTAAACAAACAAGTAGAGGTCTAGTCTAGATTGACCGATGACGTGACTATTGTTAAAGTGTGGATGATCATTTATACATCCACGGTGGTATCTCAAGTCAAATGACTAGATATGCAACTCGACTTGGGAAGATTCGTATTGACATTGATGTGTCATCCATTATGAATACTTTTGGTGAGTCATTCAGTACTCATCAAATAAACACCTATATGGCTATACAAGTCTCCCAAAACTCATGGTTTATTGAGATAAATATCAGACTAAATCTCGATTATGACATGTACTAGTCTCAATAAATTTTACTAACTGATCTGTGTCAGCAAATCTCAATCGGGAACTTTATTCGAGAATATACTATAAGCAGTGACACCTCCTAATGTCAATTAAAAGTCTCGTTCTAATTGTTTGACTACTGTATATTCTCGGGTTTTTGTATAATATGTACATCACTAAAACTCAGTTAGTTTCGATCTAAACTAAAATAGGTCGAATATATATATAAAAGACAAGAGGTGCTACCATTAAATGAGTAAATATTATAGAAAAATTGATCGTTTATATTTATAAACATGTCATAAATACGATATATATTGGTTTTACAGCACCAAGCCCAACATTTGGTGCCATGTGAGAACATATGTCACGCTAGATAATTACATTTTTAGATAAATGAATTAGTGTCAGAACACATATATTAAGTAATCAAAGAGCTTTAGAATGCCAATTTTGGAGCTGTTAGTCTTCTCTAGACCCATTTGGTGCGCTCTAAAGAAAACAAGGTTTGAAGTTATGGTGACTTATAATTTGTATGTGTGGATACATGTCCATATATCATTAGTCAAATTACAGTTGTAGGGAGTACAGTTCACTACGAAACTTACCCTAGAAAAATATTTTGTGAGAGAAACACATGACATCATAGATATAAATATAATTATGGACACCTATAATTTTGTATATAAGTTCAATATCCACTAGGATTATATCAAAATAACTAAAATTCCTTGCATTCAAATGTTCCAGAATCTTGATTACTTGATAAGGTTAAGTCAGGACTTAATAAAACTACATGGGAAAGTATAAAAATAAAGGGCTAATCATTAAAACAACTTGAGAAAGTATGAAAATAAAGGGCTCAAATGTTATTAACCAAGAAAGAAACATATTTGATTATTTACCACACTTAGTGCCTTCCAAACAAAAGTAAACTTTTCAATTGACTTTTTGCTTTTCACATTCCCCACTCTTCTGCTTTGCCTGCCACAACTTCTTCATCATCATCACCACATCCAAACACAAGCAAGCAGAGAGAAAATCAAAGAAAAAGAAAGCACCCACCTCATCCCAAATGCAATTCCCACATCAATGGCTCTTCCACTTCTTCATCATCATCTTCTTCATTCCCCTTACTTTATCTGACCCAAGAATCTCACAGTCATGCCTCTTTTGTGGCGCCAACAAATCAAAAACTTCAAACTTCGTCCCAACATTCGTCAAAGAAATGGAGACTCTCTCACAGCTCATCACCTCCCCCACAAACACCCATTTCGCCACCTACAGTCTCGACAAATTGGCACCACACCTTTCCCCCATTTACGCACTGGCTCAGTGCCATCGCGATCTCTCACGAACCGACTGCCTCCTCTGCTTCGCCGCCTCTCGCACCAAACTCCCACGCTGCCTTCCTTCCCTCTCCGCCCGCATCTTCCTCGACGGCTGTTTCTTGCGCTACGACACCTACAGCTTCTACCAAGAGTCCGTATCCCCTTCAGTCGATGCCGTCAATTGCAGTTCTGAGAACGCGGCTGTTGCTGATTACGAAGGCGGCGAGAGTGGGTTTGTGGAGAGTGTCGGGTACGCTGTCGGGAACGTGTCGAGAATTGCTGTGGAGAAAGGAGGTGGGGGGTTCGGTGCTGTAAAAGTGATGGGTGTTTATGCGTTGGCGCAGTGTTGGGACAGCGTTGGAAGGGATGGGTGTGTTGAGTGTTTAGAGAAGGCGGGAAAGGGTGTTAGAAATTGCAGGATTAAGAAAGAAGGGAGGGGGTTGAATGCTGGTTGTTATTTGAGGTATTCAACTGATAAATTTTTCAGTGATGATGGAGAAACTGGAGATCATCATCAAGGTAATTAATTTCGATTAATTAAACAATGGTTTCGGATAGATAGAGCACAATCGCATCAAAAGATCCATCTATCCGACCTCACGGCTGTTTTTTTTTTTTTTGGGGGTTTGGTTTGATTTGGTTTTTTTAATCTTTATTAGAGTTTTTGGTATGAATTGAATTGAGCTTGAGATGGGTTTGTGTGAAGATGCTTTAGTTTGTTTAGAATGCAGGGTAAATGAAGAGAAGGCTGAATTTTGAATTTGATTTGTTTTTTTTTTTTTTTTTTTTTTTTATCTTTATAAGAGTTTTTGGTATGAATTGAATTGAGCTTGAGATGGGTTTGTGTGAAGATGCTTTAGTTTGTTTAGAATGCAGGGTAAATGACGAGAAGGCTGAATTTTGAATTTGATGTGTTTTTTGTTGAAATTTGTTTCAGTAACGTGAGAATTTTAACTTAATTGAGCCCAAATTGTTTGTTCTATTGCTGAGTTTTTTGCATTTGGTCATTGTATTTGGTTCTGTTTGTATATATCATCTTCTTGTTGATAATCCGACTGTCTCATTTTGGTTTGAAGGCTCTTCTCAACTAGGAGTCATTATAGCTATTGTTTTGGCAACAACTGCATTCCTCATGATTTCTCTCTTTGCTTCATATGCTGCCTATGCTAAATTATGGAAGATGAAAGAAGGTACAGTTTTGAACACCAAACCCAGCATTGGCTTATCTGCACTGCAATTTATCTTGGCAATTATTTACTTTTGCGTTTTTGTTCTCATATATTAGTTTTCTCTTGTATCATCTAGAGCGCAATAATCTTGGACTATTTGCAACTTCTATGAAGAAATCTTCCCTGAGTTTCAAATATGAAACCTTGGAGAAGGCAACCGATTATTTTAATCCTTCAAAGAAATTAGGCCAAGGAGGAGCTGGTTCTGTGTACATGGGGACTCTTCCAAATGGAAAAACTGTTGCTGTCAAGAGATTGATTTTCAATACAAGGCAATGGGTAGATGAGTTCTTCAATGAGGTAAATTTGATCAGCAGAATTGAACACAAGAACCTCGTCAAGATTCTTGGTTTTAGTATTGAAGGCCCTGAGAGCCTCCTCGTTTATGAGTATGTTACAAACAAGAGCCTCGATCAATTCATTTTCGGTAATTGAATATTCTTTATGTTATTTAATGGATTTTTTTCCCCTTAAAGTACCATGTACCAGCTTACAGCTTTCTTCAACTTCAAATTCATATGCTTATCTATCAATGTTTAGTGCTACAAGGTTACCAAGTTTAGTTAAAACAATAAACTTATTGTGGTGTTGCTTAAGAACATATACAGTTATGATCTGATAGTATTATCTTCAATTATCTTGATGACTAGGTAATTCTTTTGTACGTGTAAAAAGATGATTCAATCTAATATTTCCGAGATCTAAGTGAATGTGCTGCAATGATGATATTCTTCTGTTTCTTTGCAGATAAGAACAAAAAGAAACTTCTAAACTGGAATAAGCGGTTTAACATCATTGTTGGAACCGCTGAGGGGCTCGCATATCTTCATGATGGCTCAGAAACAAGAATAATCCACCGGGACATTAAAACCAGTAATGTTCTTCTTGATGAGGACTTTACCCCAAAGATTGCAGATTTTGGGCTTGCTCGGTGTTTTGCTGCTGATAGGACTCATATTAGCACTGCTGTTGCTGGCACACTGTAAGCTAACATTTTATATCATTCTTCTTTTGCATCACTTCTTTTCTCTTGAGACTGTTACATTAGGTGGAATTCTGTTTAGACCTTACATCAAAAGTTAATGTACACACAACATCGAGTGTGAGAGAATAGAAAACTAATTTCTTATTAGGTTTGGTCATAGTCTCGTAGAAGCATTTTAATTTCCCACTACAAAGTTAATGTATATATTTTTAACATTGTATCATTTGGTTATGCAGTGGCTACATGGCTCCTGAGTACCTCGTTCGAGGACAACTTACAGAGAAAGCAGATGTTTATAGCTTTGGGATACTGATTCTAGAGATTGTATGCGGTAGAAGAAGCAATGCATTCTCCCAGGAATCTGCTTCCCCTCTGCAAAGTGTAAGACTTCACTACATACTGCTCTCTAGTCATTGGAATCCCCTGTTATGCAATGCAAAACAGCTTTTATTCGGCTATTATAATGTTATTAATGTGTGATTTATTCATTTTTGGCCTCAGGTATGGACACTTTACAGATCAAATAAATTGGTTGAAGCTGTTGATCCTAACCTGAAAGATGATTTTCCAGCACAAGAAACATGTAATGTGCTTCAAATTGGTCTTATGTGCACACAAGCCACAGCTGCCTTGAGACCATCCATGGCACAAGTAGTAATGATGCTGACCAACAAAATTAGAGAGATTCCAATCCCAAATCAACCTCCTTTTCTAAATGCAAGCGTGCTGAAGCCAGGAAATTCATCAAGGTCTTATAACACAAACAGTTTCATATCAAATGTAGCAACAAAAATTGAAGTGTCATACACTTCTTCTGAGTCATCTAGTACTCACAGTTCAGATGCACATTCAAGGAGTAGAGAATAAGTAGATTCAAAAGCTAAATATTGTGTGTTAATCAGAGCAAAAGATCCATGTAGCTGACTTCACATAGCTGGAAAAGACGTCGTTTGGTTTGTTTGATTTGATTAACCAGAGCAAAAGGTTTTTATTTTCAGCTTTTTGATGGTGGTCTTGAACAAATCAGCTGGGCACGGCACACAGAAGCAGATTTCCATTTAGGTAAAAACATTTGAAAGCTTCAGCTTTCCATTGATACTTCTCGAGTGGGTTAAAGTGATTGCCTTCTATTTTAATTTTTGGGCCATTCCTTTTGTTCATGCTGCAAAATCTTCTCAGTAACATTTGCAAAATGCAATTTGTTTATTTATTTATTTATATATATATATATATATATGTAAATGACATGGATATGATGTTATCACATAACAAATCATCCTACTACTGTTGAGAGTTGAGAGTTGAGAGACCTTGATCCAATTGATGGTACATGCCTTTATGGTCCTATTCCTATATGGAAATGGAATTTGGCTGCTAATAATGCCGAGTTGCTTTCAACCGTTTATAGGTGGCGGTGGTGGTTTGATATAATTAGTTTATGTGCTACTAATAACTCGTGCTGTCTACATTATCCATCGTACAAGTTTTCTTTTAGATTCAGAATCAGGTCTAACCTAATCCACACAAAGACTCGAACTCGAGTGATAAGTTTTTTTAATTAAAATACTTGAAAATCAACACGAGGGAGGGGTTTTGTTAATATTAAACTTGTACGTGCCAAGGACGACACCAGATAAACTGACATATTATTGATGTAGTTTTTGGTACGTAATTATAAAATACAACATCCTAACTAATCTTCTACCACAACACTGATTTCATCTTTCTCGAGAAGGTCATAAAATTCCCGAGTCCTCTTCTGGTTATTCCAGTGGTGCATTTTCCACAGCCCTCCGGCTATGAGGCCGAGAGATATCCCATATACAATCTCTTTCACCACACTTGGTCCACGATAAGATGCATGAACAATCTTATTAGCACCAGCCATTTTGGTTCTGTCAAATTTATATGTACACGTGGGAAATATAGTAAATCGCACTTTCATCATTCTTAGAATTGATTTTGTATAAATTTTTAATACTTCAATACCCTTTCATTTTTTGTAGAATTCTAGGTGTGATATATATGTTTATTCAGTATCTCAATAATTTCATATTATATATATGTAGATTTATATTGTAATAAAAAAAAAATCTATAAGAAATAACAGACATATTATAATATAAAAAACATAATCTCCTATTAAAATAAGAAATATATTAATTTAATTAATTAATATTATAATTAATTATTTTTAAATTATGAAATTAAAATAATCAACTATTAAAATAAAAAACATATTCTAATACAAAAAATATTATAATTAAAATAAAAAATATGCGTGACACATAATCTCTATAATTAATTTTTATTATTAAATTATTAAATAAAAATAATAAATTTTTAAAATAAGAAACTTATTACAATATAAAAATAGAATCACCTATTTATTATTAAATTATGTAATTATTTTTTATTATTAAATAAGAAAATTAAAATAAGAAAATTTTTATAATATAAAAACATAATATTCTATTAAAATAATAAATTTATTAATTAATATTGTAATTTATTATTATAAAATTATAAAATTATAATAATAAATTTTAAAATTAAAAACAATAAGAAAAACATATTATAATTTCTAATAAAATAAAAAAAAAAAAACTGTGATTTCTAGACTTTATAATTAATTTCATTATCAATCATAATAAGAAAATATTTTTTTTTGTATTTCGGATATATTATTATGTAGATTTTGACTATTAATTTTTATATATTATTAATATTTAAGTTCGATATGAAACTAAAGCTTAAATTAAAAATTACCTTAATTTTATTAGAATTTATTCGGGAAAAAATTATATAATTAAAGATGTGTTCAACTTACAAAAAAAAGTGCAGATTTTATGTTAGGTTTAATAAAATAAACAAATTATAATTAATGAAATTTTTTTAAAAGAAAAGGCATTAAAAAAAATAAACGAATCATTACCGATTACAGTTGCAGAGGGAAAGCAAGGAGCAAGAAAAGAAAATAGGGCGTCAAAATGAGGAAGAAGATTCACGTAACCAAATTAATTTATGGCCGTTGAATAGATGTGTGGTTTCATAAGATGCCACGTTATATAACGAAAGAGGGGAAATGAGAATGTGTTCGAGAGGGAATAAAGTGCATGGCAGACGCGTGTTCATTATGTATGTGTATTGGACGAACTCTCTCGTTAGAAGTGAAACGGTGGGAAGGACTCCACATATTCGTCTACAGATCAAGTACATGGTGCTTCTCGTCGATAACTGATTGGCTGAAAGTTAGGAATAGACAATCGGGATGATTTAAGATGGAACAATGGTTTTAACTCTGAATTTGTTTGAATTGAGATGAAATATGGTCATAAATTAAAATTAATGGGATTTTTGACTTTTTATGTTATAATTCGAATTCAAGATATTTTTTTTTTTTGCCATAAATCGCAGTCTAATTTTTTATTTGTGATGGAAAATTATATTGATAATTTTTCATTCGAAATTTTATATGAGATTATCCATCTCAATCAAAATTCGAATTTTTCTACTATCTCTACTAACAGTCTTACAATCTTGGTTAACTTTTATGGGTAAATGGAATATTAAAGAAGGAAAATAATTTATCAAATTAGATTTTTTTTTTTATTTTTAAAGATATGAAGGTTAAATTTTAGCCCGATCTTCTTTCGGATTCGAACTCAAGTGGTCATCTAAATAAAGATGCTTCAAAACCACTTGGTCAAGTCCTGGTGGGCTTAAAATAATTGAGCTCAATAGCACTTTTTATTAAAAAAAACTCACATATTCATAAGTCTCCATATGAACTCGAACTCACTCCTTTAAGTTTATCTTAAGAGCATAAGACCACATTACTATTATTGGGGTTGGTGTTTTGAATGTCAATCCGTATCGTATTTACGACATGTTTATGAATACAAGCAATGACATTTCCATAATATTACTTGTTAGTTCTATATTTGTTGGCAATGTCCGTCACAAAACAAGTTCAATTGAGTTGTAATGAGTCTTGAAGATCTCGGGGCAATTGGACTGGTATTTGGCAGACTGTGTATGAAAGAATCAAATATACGTTAGTGATGCGTTCGTGTTTGTGTTCGAACGAGTGTCGTTCTTGTCACGTTCGTATTTGGGTTCGAACGAAACTTGGCAGAAGATTCTTGTGCATCGTGTGTTCATCTTTCCGTTCGAACGAAACGTTCAAGTGTGTTTGCGTTTGAGGTGCGTTCGAGGTTACGTTCGAACGAGTTTGTGGAATAGCGCGCGTTCGACACGCATTCTTGTGGCGTTCGAACGCATGTGCGTAAGAAAGTTATTTTGGACGCGTTTTAAGCATATTTTGCACAAGAAAACCCTGACTTTTGCCCTACATATATAAACAAACATTGAGTCACTTTCACATATATTGGAAACACATTATTCTGAGCCTCAAATCTTTTTAGTTTTCAACCTTATTGATTTTCACTTTGAAGATTTATTTGTTTACCATCTCTTCTATTTCTTGGTGATATTGTTCATTGTTCGACCATCAACATAGAAATACAATTCTAACCCAATTTTCAAAGCCTTCAGAGTTATCAATGAGGAAGATTGATTGTCGGAGTTCTGGCATTGTGTGCTTACAAGGTTGATCCCCTTAGAGACTTCAGAGGTTCTGGAGAAGACCGTTTGGTACGAGCTCGAAGAGTTCTTCGGGTTATTACAGTCTCAAGGTATTAGAGTCAGCAGAGTTGCTGCCATATGTCTTATATCATCATTGTAAGTTTTTCTCATTATAGTGGATTTTGGCTAGTAGCTTAGATACCAGGAGTGATTTTTTACTCGCACAAGTTTTCCACTTCATTAACAAAATTATTGTGTTGATTTTGTTTACTGCATTAATTTATTTGTGTTGATTCATAATTGCTAGACTTAAGAGTGCTTGATAGTAATACATGGAAATAATAATTATGACTTAGATTAATTTATTGTGTAATATTCCTCATATGGTCATAACCTAGGACGAAATTCGAATTTTCAATTGGTATGACCCGCTTAGCTATGGAGAGGAGTCAACCCTTAAATTGTCCCTCGTTCTTTGATGGGACAAAGTACTTACATTGGAAGGTTCGCATGAGAGCATTCCTTAAGTCCTTAAATGAAAGAGTGTGGATGTTAGTAGAGTACGAGTGGAAACCTCTCGTGGTTATGGTTGATGGGGTCTCTTCCCCTAAAGATAAACTGACCTGGACTAAGGAATAATTTGATGCTGGCAATATGAACAACAAGGCCATTAATGTCATTCATGTTGCTGTTTGCTTCGCTGATTTTAAGAGAATCTCGATGTTCAAGATAGCCAATGATGCATGTGGCATCTTTTAGATTGTGCATGAAGGCACATTGTCAGTTAAAAATAATAAACTCCAAGAATTTGCCACTAGATTTGAGGTCGCTAGGATGAAAGATGATGAAACCTTCGATGAATTTTACGTTGATATTAACGTATCAATCCACGAAGGTTTAATCATTAAATATCCCTAGTCAGAGTATTATCGAGATTGGACATGATAATGCGTAAAAGACTAGTATTACACTTGTGCGCGTTGTGAGGGCATAACGGCATAGTTCTCATATATTTGGGTATAGGATACTCATGCAAGTGTAGTAGGAGGTTGTGTTTTACCGATGGTACAAAAAACAGCTTCGCTCTGGATAGACCCATCGGAATTCCATTGGTAGTATGACTATGTGTCTATAGAAGTCCGAATCAGGGTAGGTGTATTTGGTCTTAACCTGAGACTTGCACCGCTAATACTTGCGACAATCAATATGTTTTGGTTTTAGGTCGTCCAGGGCTGTAACAGGTTCTGTGTACGCCTCTGCTGGGTATATTGAGAATCGTAGTGTGTTGGGTGTGATGTTAAGACGGAAGTATCACTCCAGTCATAGTGGAGATGATGGTCACGTAGGATACGGAACTGGTTCTCTTATGTACTGTAGTCATCGGGATAAAATGACTAGGTCATGTTTATCCGATTATAGAGACTAGTTACCAGAGATCCGATATGTGCTTCGTATGGGGCAGACACAATTCCAGCCCCAGGCCTAGCACGTGACATCCGATACTGGATCGAAATACGCAATACTACGTATACTACGCCTGATATAGATCACATATTCCTGTAAGGATATTTCTGGAGAATTGGGTAGGCATGACGCTTTGCTATAAGACAACCTTGTTTTGTAAATCGGTATAAACGTAGTACTTGGTACTTACGTGTTCAGATAGTCCGACGACTGTATTTACTGCCAACATATCCGGGGATCTAGTGGTCGCTTCCCGAAGATTCACCGATGATGTATGACTCACACTTTAATAATCTGGGATTAATTAGATGAGAGAGAAAATTAATCTGAGATTAATTACGGAGATATTTTATCTGGGATAAAATATTAATTAAAGAGAGAATATGATTAACTTGAAATTAATCGATAAAATAATATATTCGATATATTATACGAAATTGGATTTCGACGCGGAATTAAATTTAGAATTTAATTCGGGTGAACGAGTTAATTTAGAATTAATTCGCTAGCGACGTGAATAGTATTTTTGCTAGGCATAATTATTTAATTACGTCGCAATGGAAAATTCGTTAATTGGAATTAAAGAACCCGAGCCCGGGAGTGCTTGCGAGCGCATTCGCATTTCGAATTCGAGTGAGGCCCACAAGTCACGTCAATCGTCAAATCATTAGTCACATCAAGCGTCAAATCACATGTCACTTTGAGTGATGTGACAATTTGTCACTTGATTGATTGATGGAGGTGATTGGCATTAAAGCCTTGACTTTTTGGAAAAGCAAAATTGGAAAATGAATTTGGAAATTCATAAAAGTGTATTAGATACACATTTTGCTACCAACCAACCAACACAACTCACTCTATCTTTCTTCCTCTCCCTTTCACGCCCAAAGTGGGCTGTTTTTCCTTCTGTTTTTGGCTCACTGCCGAGAGCAATGAGAAGCAAAAGGTGATGATTTTGTGACAAAATCAAGAGTGCTAGCACACAATAGAGTCTTGCGAAGGTGATAGGGAAACCCACATGTGAGCTTGGAATCACATCACGAAAGCTTGGAAGATGATCCATGGCAGAATTTTTGGAGACCAAATTCAGCTCACTGCTGAATGCACCTTGGAGGAGGACTTGGAGTTTTGTTCTTCGTCACATCGCTCAATCGCTCAATGTAAGTATTCCGCAACTTCTTCGATGTATTCGCACTTTGTTTCTTGCTTGATAATCGATCATCGGGACTTAGGGATTTCCCAACAAAAAAGAAAGAAGTCAGAGAGCAAATCTTATTGGCTTTTTCAAAATTCTGAATTTTTTATTGGCCACTTGCCTTTTGCTTTATTAAAGGTGAAGTCAAATCTTGCTTTCGGCCTGGAGAGAGAGAAAAATAAATAATTTCCAAAATTCATTAATTATATTTTTCTATTCAAAAGGCAAAGAGTGTTTTATAAGTTTCCACCAAAACCCATCATCCATATCTATCACCAAATGTGACTAATGATGTAAGTAAAGTGGGCCCCACTTTAAATTCAAAATTCAAGTGGGCTTGCTCAACACACTTTTTGGCTCGGGTTCGTTTAATCCGATTAAACGAATTTTACGTCGCGACTTAATTAAATCCAATTTAATTAAATAATAATGTCTCGTAAAATTATCACGAAAGTCGCTTACGAATTAATTCTAAATTAATTCGTTCGCCCGAATTAAAATTCAATTTTAATTCCTCTTTGAAATCCAATTTCATTTAATATATCTAATATATTATTTTAGCCCAATTAAATAAATTAAATAGTAAAATCTAATTTAACTATTAAATTTATTTTACCGATTAATTCCAAATTAATCGTGTTCTCTTCTCTCGAAAAATTTAATCCCAGATAAATTCTCGACGCAATTAATCCTAGATTAATTCTTTCTCTGATAATTAATCCCAGATTAATTCTTGTCGTAATTAATCCCAGATTAATTTTCTCTCTCTTAATTAATCCCAGATTAATTTTCTCTCTCATAATTAATCTCAGATTAATTTTGTTCGAGTCAAACATCATCGGTGAATCTTTGGGATGCGACCCAAGAGATCCCTGGATATGTTGGCAGTAAATACGGTTATCGGACTATCCGAACACGTGCGTACCCGGTACCACGTTCTTATAAATTTACAAGACATGGTTGGCTTCTAGCAAAACACCGTACCTACCCAATTCTCCAGAAATATTCTGCTACAGAATACTAATCTTTGTCAGGCGTAGTATACGTAGTATTGCGCATTACGATCCAGTATCGGATGCCACATGCTAGGCCTGGGGCTGGAGTTGTGTCTGCCCCGTACGAAGCATATATCGGATCACTAACAACTAGTCTCTTTATGAACGGAAAGTCATGACCTAGTAAATCTTCCCCGATGGCTATAACACTTAGAGTACCAGTTCTGTATCCTTGCATGATCATAATCTCCATATGACTAAAGTGATACTTCCATCTTGACATCACACCCAATACACTACGATTCTCAGTATACCCAGAAGAGGCTTACACAGAACATGTTAAAGCCCTGAACGACCAAAACTAAAGTATACTGATTGTCGCAAGTATTAGCGATGCAAGTCTTAGGTTAAGACCAAATACACCTACCCTGATTCGGATTCTCATAGACACATAGTTATACTACCAATGTGATTCCGAGGGGTCTATGCAGAGCGAAGCTGTTTCCATACCATCGGTAAAAAGAACCTCCTATTACACTTACATGAGTATCCAATACCCAAATATATGAGAACTATGTCGTTACGCTTCCATAACACACACAAGTGTAATACTAGCCTATTCCACATTATCGATGTCCAGTCTCGATAATACTACGACTAGGGATATTTAATGATTAAACCTTTATGGATTAATACTGTCTCATATCTTATTAATCTGGTACTAATAATATGGACTTTTATCATTTATATATCCAGGTAATCCAATTACAAATGATAAAAGAGCAATTTACTTTGTCACATAGTTAATTTGTACAACAACACCATGATCTGTACAAATAGTGATGCTATGGGTCATAATTGTCCAACAATCTCCCACTTGGCCTATAGCCAATCACTCAAGTGTCCTACACCTGAACTATGTATGAGTCGCTCAAACTTCTGCTGAGAAACAACTTACGTCAGCGGATTTACAAGGTTATCATATGATGCGATTTATTCGATCATCACATCGCCACGATGTATGATCTTAAGAATCAGATGAGATAGTTGAAGTACATACTTAGATCATTGACGAGATCGTGGTTCCTTAGCCTGCGTTGTGGCCTAGCTCAACTCCTAATAGAACTACTCCTAATTCGATTAGGATTATGTAGATCCAAAATGCTTCTATTGCTGCATCAGTTGTAGCAATGTTCCGCTTTTGTTGTTTATTCGGCAACAGTATCTTGCTTGGAAGATTTCCAGCTCATTGTTCCATTATTCAAACTATATATGTAACCTTATTACGACTTACAGTCGTTTTTATCGGTTTGGAAACTTGCAGTGGTGAACCCAGTTACCTCAAGTTCTCATTTCCCCATATTCACAGAAAGCATCCTTAGTTCGTCCAAGATACTTAAGGATGTTCTTTACATCAACCCAGTGACCATCACCAGGATTGGCCTGATTGTGACTCCATATGCTCAAAGCATATGAGATATCAGGTCACGTACATAACAAAACGTATGAACACTGGGAGAGTGTCAGCAGCTTTCTAGATTTATCGCAGTAGATCTCTATTCCTAGAATAAAGCCTGCTTCTCCCAGGTATTCCATGGAGAATTTTTTTATGAAAGCCAAGCTTTCACCAATTTTAGTATGGGAATGTTATTGCCGAGAAGCAATACATCATCAATGTATAGGATAATCATTGTCAGTGCGCTCCCACTAACCTTCTTATATACACAAGAATCATATTCGTTTTGAATGAAATCATATACCATTATGATCTTATCAAAACGTTGGTTCCAAGAACACAATGCTTGCTTCAATCCATAAATGGATCGATTTATCTTACAAACCTTGTATGCAAGTTTTGGCACGAGAAAACCGTCAGGATGTTGCATAAAAACATCCTCCAAAAGGTTTCCGTTAAGGAAAGCGGATTTGACGTCCATCTGTTATATTTCTTAAACAAAATATGTTGCATTAGCAAGCATTACCCGAATGGATTTAATCATGGCAACAGGTTAAAAAGTTTTGTCGTAGTCGATACTATGTCATTCACGATACCATTTATGTACAAGCCTAGATGTGTACATTTGTATGTTGTCATCCATGTATGTCTTCCTTAAAGACACATATAGTACCAATAGGCACAATGCCTTCTGGTACATCAAAGTTTCGTCGTTGCCAGATCATTTTCCTCAATAAGATTGATGTCTGCATGAGGTGAGATCAGAAACCCATACCTCCCAGGTTGTTTTCTGACTCTCTCCGACCTACGCGGTTCTTGTGTATTCGAAGATTGTGGTACAGTTTCATCCTTGATAAACTGTTTATGTTCCGTAATGGAGTCGGTGACTGAAATAGTATTACTTCGATTTTCATCGAGTTTTACTTTTTTCCCACTTACCACTGTATATAGGAATTCCTCTTAGGAAAACCGCATGGAGAACAACAATTACATTGTTCTCTTGTGAGTTGTATAAGTACTATACTTTGGTTTCCCCAGGACAACCTAAAAATAGGCACTTATCCGATTTGGGTTCTAGTTTGGTATCATCCAAACATATGCCCAGCATTCCCAAATCTTCAGGAATGAGAAACTCGGTTTCTTTCCTGTTCATATCTAATATGAAGTTTGTCTAACAATTTTCATGGAACCTTATTCAAAATAAATATTGCACCTTTTAATACGTATCCCTAGAAGGAAAATTGGTAGCTCAGAACGACTCATATGTTTAACTATTGTCCATCATGGTCTAATCGTAATTTTTTAATACTTTTACCGGTCTGTTTTCTTACTTCGTGTCGAAACTCTTTGAATTACTCAAAAGTTTCTGACTTGTGTTTCATAAGATACACATAACCGCAACGCGATGCCACATCCGTAAAGGTTACGAAGTATTCATATCCACCTCTAGCCTAGCTAGACATGGGCCCACTTATGTCACTATGAACGAGGGCTAACAGATCGGTGGCATTTGCACTTTTACCAAGTAAAATGTATTTTAGGCACTTTGCCTAATAAACTAGATTCGTAGACATCATTAGAATTAGAATCAAATCCTTCCAAGTATCCACTCTTCGAAAGTGTGGATATACGAATCTTGTTAATGTATCCCAGATGACAATGCCACAAATAAGTCTCATTTGATTTACTCAATTTGAGCTATTTATTTGTCATATTATATGTTTGAGATTCATTTATATTCTAAATATAAATACTGTTATTCATATCTAATGTGTATATCTCAATATCATTTTTATAAACAAAACACCCAGCGTTTCGGAATATAAAGGTATACCCGCAACGAGTTAAACTAGATATAGAGATAATGTTTCTAGTCAAACTAGATATTATAACAGTCTCCTAATTTAAGTACATGCCCCAAGGGCAGTTCCAAAACTTAGGTTCATACGGCCAAAATAGCAACTATCGTCCTGTTTCCGACTTGTAGGTCGATCTCATCTGAAGCCAGTCTCCTGCTAATTAGCAGATCCCGCACATCAGTACATATATTTATGTACCACATCTAGTATAAAAAAATCCAAATTTAAAACCAGTAGTGAACATGTTTAAAATAAACATTCTTGAAGTCGGAACCTTGTCTCGCCTTCACTTCCTTCATGTCTGCCTTGTCCATACGACAGTCACACTTCTAGTGACCCCGTTTGCCACAGTTTAGGCAGACAATTTGGGATATGTCATTTTAAGAAGCTCTTGCTGTGCATAAGGGATTGAACACTAAATTTATCATCACAATGAGTCTTCCTAAGCTCATGCTCTACTATTCGCTCAACTCCGGGCTCAAGAGCGAAAGTTTTCTCTATCAAATAGAATATCTTCTCAGCTCCCAGGACTATCCTGAAGTTCTATTCCCAATCTGAAAATTAAAGCCGTTAAAGACATTTTCCCCAGGATTATGTCCTTTGACGATAATCTTTCAGCCATCTTGATTGCAATAGTCCAACTATCTAATCAACGATTCCAGGTACGATCGAATATAATGATTACTATAGTCTAACTATATAATCAGCTACAATTGATCGGTACATTCAAATGTATTGATTTCTATAATCCAATTATTTAACCAACTACAAATGAAGTAGTTTGAATACAGTCCAACTGTTTAATTAAAACAACAATTGAATATTAGTCCAACTAATATATCTATAATAATTAATGACGAAAAATAAAATGAGCGCGTATTGGCAAGTATCTAAACGAAATTGCAAATTTAATACTTGCCTCCCACTATTTTTCGGCGAGCCTCTAACCCTCTGTGGAGTACTTGGGAAACCTAGTTTCCTAGTGGGCTAGGATCTCGTTAAATAACACACAACCTTGACTTTGGCCAACAAGTTGTATGAAATTTAACTAGGTAGATCTCTAAGATCAATTGGATCCCATCCAATTCTTAGATCCAGTAGGTGGACCTCCAAGTCCGAAACATATATCCAATATATGCCAATATATCCAATATATTACCTAATATTTTTCCTCTGAATCAACTAAGTCTTGGCTTTGGCTCAACAAGCTTAATGAACCAGTTAAGCGTGACCCATTGACAGTGGGAAAATTTCGTAATCGAGGTCGATGAACAAGAAGTGACATTGACTTTGACCAACAAATCACAACTTGCCCAAGACGTACGATATGGAACAAAGCTTTCGTGATTCAAACACATCCGCGAGGGACAAAGATCTTGACTTTGGCCAACAAACCAATGCCAATCATGGATCTTGAGAGAGAATCACTCAATGGAACGAAAAACGCTTATATAATGAGGGTTTTTGTCGTGATTTGGAAACCAATTATTATCTTTAATTAGGTCTCATCATACACCCTTAAGCATGCATTCTAAAAGCATAATAAGGCGCGATAAAATTTAATAATGATATGCGGATGGATATATAACAAATTGTTCATAGAACAAATCTCTCACTTTCCTCTCTCCTGCTAGCACTATTCTTACTTCTACCCAATTACATAATACTTCTAAAGAAACCTCATTTACATTGAGGGGAATTGGTGAGAAGAGAAATACAATGAGATAATAGGCTGGACACGCAGGTCCAATTTAATAAATTCTAAATTTATTACAATATTTTCCAAAATTGCCCTCACCCTTCTAATATCCATCTGATATACATTATTCATACATACATCCAAGTATTCACACAAAGCATGTTATCAATCAATCTAATCCAATTAATTAATCTTTGATTAATGATCATCCAATGTTCATACAACGATTTGATTTGCTCGAGTCAAACTCGTTTAAGAATAAATACTTAAAGTAAGTATTCTTGAATTATATCGAACTATAATTTTAAATCCAATTTAAATTTTATCCAATACTAATTCATATTTAATTCCAAATTAAATAATTACACTTTTTATGTGCCTTAATGACTTGGATTTCAAATCCAAACAAAATGAGTCTCAAAGGCCCATTTAGTATCCAATACTATTCAATTAAAGTCCAATGGGCTTTTAATTAATTCTTTAGGCGTGGCTTTGGCCATTATGGATCAAACCCATAATGCCTAGGCCCAATAGGAATCACCCTATGCCATAGAATCAATTTTGGCCCATTAGGCCCAATTAAATTATTAAAGGCCCAATAGTTATATTTTGGACTTTATGGAAATGGTTTAGGCCCAAATATAATCCAAGACTAAAATTTGGCCCAACCAAACCAATTAGCCCAAATACAACAAATTAAATTAATACATTATTCCAAATTATATATTAATTCAATTCAAGTGTAATTAACACAATTAATTAATTAATCTAGTATTTTCAAAACACTAATTAATCTAATTAATCATGCTTAACATTTTAATTTATGTCCAACACAAATTAAAGCACAATCAATCCATTCCAACATGCTTAATACTCACGGCAATACAAGAAATTAACATCCAATTTTGATTTCAATCTAATTAAATCAACAATTAACATTCAATTTCATGTGAATCAACATATCCAATTGTCTAATTCAAAAAATTAACCATGAGCTTCCTAGGGTAATTTTCGGCCAAGTGTGGATTTTGGGGATTTTTGATCTAATCAATTTATCATAAATCCAATGATATACAAATCCAATTCAACATCATATAAACTCAACCAAACAATCAATTTAGGAAAAATCAAGCTCTAAGCATAAAATCCCAAATTAAAGTTTACAAACCCTAGAATCCAAATCATGCTTAGATCTCACTCTGATACCATTGTTAGTGTCCTAGACATGCCACAGGATCTCTAAGCGTGATTCGTGTGTGAATAAAATCAAAAATAAGTTGAGGAGGACTTACATTGATCGGCTTGAGTTCAAAACTTTTATGGATGTTGAAGCTTCCAAGTTTATGAGTGAGTATCCATATCACCTTCAAATGACTCCCATATGTGCTAGCAAGAACAAATGGAATAAATTTTATCTCCCAAGGAGAAACAAATTTTCCCAAGAGAGAGAGGGAAGCAATCGGCCAAAGAGAGTTAAGGCCATTCAGCCTGTCTTCAAAAGTCCAGCCAGCGAATTGCTTCTTCTTCAAAAAAAAAAAACAAAGCAATTGCTTTTGGCCAATTCGGCCTAGCTTCAGAGAGAGTGCCATTTTTGCTTTTTTTTTCGCCCAATGAAATTTCATTTGAAAAGTCAAATGGCTTTTATTGCCTTTTGTTTCCAAAACGTAGGCAGTGACTAATTGCCTTTTTACAAAGCAGAGGCCAATTCGGCCTTAGGCAAAAGAAAGAAGTCAGAGAGCAAATCTTATTGGCTTTTTAGAAAAGCAAAATGGAAAATGAATTTGGAAATTCATAAAAGTGTATTAGATACACATTTTGCTACCAACCAACACAACCCACTCTCTCTTTCTTCCTCTCCCTCTCACGCCCAAAGTGGGCTGTTTTTTCTTCTGTTTTTGGGTCACTGCCAAGAGCAAAGAGAAGCAAAAGGTGATGATTTTGTGGTAAAATCAAGAGTGCTAGCACACAATAGAGTCTTGCGAATGTGATAGGGAAACCCACATATGAGCTTGGAATCACATCACGAAAGCTTGGAGCTCGGAAGATGATCCATGGCAGAATTTTTGGAGACCAAATTCAGCTCACTGCCGAATGCACCTTGGAGGAGGACTTGGAGTTTTGTTCTTCGTCGCATCGCTCAACCGCTCAATGTAAGTATTCCGCAACTTCTTCGATGTATTCGCACTTTGTTTCTTGCTTGATAATCGATCCTCGGGACTTAGAGATTTCCCAAAAAAAAAAAAAGAAGTCAGAGAGCAAATCTTATTGGCTTTTTCAAAATTCTGAATTTTATTGGCCACTTGCCTTTTGCTTTATTAAAGGTGAAGTCAAATCTTGCTTTCGGCCATGAGAGAGAGAAAAATAAATAATTTCCAAAATTTATTAATTATATTTTTCTCTTCAAAAGGAAAAGAGTGTTTTATAAGTTTCCACCAAAACCCATCATCCATATCTATCACCAAATGTGACTAATGATGTAAGTGAAGTGGGCCCCACTTTAAATTCAAAATTCAAGTGGGCTTGCTCAACACACTTTTGGGCTCAGGTTCGTTTAATCCGATTAAACGAATTTTCCGCCGCGACTTAATTAAATCCAATTTAATTAAATAATAATATCTCGTAAAATTATTACGAAAGTCGCTTATGAATTAATTCTAAATTAATTTTTTCGCCCGAATTAAAATCCAATTTTAATTTTGCTTTGAAATCCAATTTCATTTAATATATCTAATATATTATTTTAGCCCAATTAAATAAATTAAATAGTAAAATATATTTTAACTATTAAATTTATTTTACAAATTAATTCCAAATTAATCGCGTTCTCTCCTCTCACGAATTTAATCCCAGATAAATTCTCGACGCAATTAATCCCAGATTAATTCTTTCTCTGATAATTAATCCCAAATTAATTCTTGCCGTAATTAATCCCAGATTAATTTTCTCTCTCATAATTAAACCCAGATTAATTTTGTTCAAGTCAAACATCATCGGTGAATCTTTGGGATGCGACCCAAGAGATCCCTCGATATGTTGGCAGTAAATACGGTTATCGGACTATCTGAACACGTGCGTACCCGGTACCATGTTCTTACCGATTTACAAGACATGGTTGGCTTCTAGCAAAGCACCGTGCCAACCCAATTCTCCAGAAATATTATGCTACGGAATACATAATCTTTGTCAGGCGTAGTATACGTAGTATTGCGCATTACAATCCAATATCGGATGTCACATGCTAGGCCTGGGGTTGGAGTTGTGTCTGCCCCGTACGAAGCATATATCAGTGTTGGAAAATTATGACCCATAGCGTCACTATTTGTACAGATCATGATGTTGTTGTACAAATTAATTATGTGACAAAGGAGATTGTACTCTTATCATTTGTGATTAGATCACCTAGCTATATAAATGATAGGAGGTCCCTATGATTTTTTCATGGACTGAGAATGATATGAGACAATATCAGTCCACGAAGGATAAATCATTAAATATCTCTAGTCAGAGTATTATCGAGATTGGACATCGATAAATACGTAAAAGACTAGTATTACACTTGTGCGCGTTGTGAGGGCACAACGACATAGTTCTCATATTTTTGGGTATGGGATACTCATGCAAGTGTAATAGGAGGTTGTGCTTTACCGATGGTACGGGAAACAGCTTCGCTCTGGATAGACCCCCTCAGAATTCCATTGGTAGTATGACTATGTGTATATG
Organism: Zanthoxylum bungeanum; assembly: GCA_019454045.1. Classification (NCBI taxonomy): domain Eukaryota; kingdom Viridiplantae; phylum Streptophyta; class Magnoliopsida; order Sapindales; family Rutaceae; genus Zanthoxylum; species Zanthoxylum bungeanum. The sequence goes on from SKCR01038703.1 coordinate 21,872, forward strand.
GAAGTCCGAAATCAGGGTAGGTGTATTTGGTTTTAACTTGAGACTTGCACCGCTAATACTTACGACAATCAATATACTTTGGTTGCGGTCGTCCAGGGCTTTAACAGGTTCTGTGTACGCCTATGCTGGGTATATTGAGAATCTTAGTGTGTTGGGTGTGATGTCAAGATGGAAGTGTCACTCCAGTCATATGGAGATGATGGTCACGAAGGATACGGTACTAGTACTCTTAAGTACTGCAGTCATCGGGATAAAATGACAAGGTCATGTTTATCCGATATAGAGACTAGTTACCAGACATCCGACATGTGCTTCGTACGGGGCAGACACAATTCCAGCCCCAGGCCTAGCACGTGATCATCCGATACTGGATCGACATACACGATACTACGTATACTACGCATGATATAGATCATTTATTCCTGTAAGGATATTTCTGGAGAATTGGGTAGGCATGTCGCTTTGCTAGAAGCCAACCTTGTCTTGTAAATCGGTAAAACGTAGTACTAGGTACTTACGTGTTCGGATAGTCCGACGACCGAATTTACTGCCAACATATCCGGGGATCTCATGGGTCGCTTCCCGAAGATTCACCAATGACGTATGACTCGCACTTTTAATTAATCTGGGATTAATTAGATGAGTAAGAAAATTAATCTGGGATTAATTATGGAGATATTTTATCTGGGATAAAATATCAATTAAAGATAGAGAACGATTAATTTTGAATTAATCAGTAAATTAATATATTCGATATATTAAACGAAATTGGATTTCGACGCGGAGTTAAAATTGGATTTTAATTCGGGCGAACGAGTTAATTTAGAATTAATTCGTTAGCGACGTGAATAGTGATTTTGCTAGGCGTAATAATTTAATTGCGTCGCAACGGAAAATTCGCTAATTTGGAATTAGCGAACCCGAGCCCGGGATTATTTGCAAGCGCATTCGCATTTTGAATTCGAGTGCGGTACGCAAGTCAGATCAAGCGTCAAATCGCTAGTCGCATCAAGCGTCACATCAAGCGTCAAATCATGTCACTTTGAGTGATGTGACCATTGATTGATTGAATGATGTGACTTGATGGGAGTTGATGGAAAGCATTTAATTGCTTGACTTTTTTGTAAATCAAAAGTGGTATATGGTAAATAGATTTTAGAAATCAATTATCTATTACACTTTTTCCATATCTCTCTCACAACTCTTCTCTTTCTTTTCTCTCTTCTCTCTCACGCCCATGGAGGGGTTGTTTTCTTCTGGTTTGCCGAGAGCTTGAAGAAAAAAGGGAAGCAAAGTGTTTGATTTTTGTGGCAAAAATCAAGAGAGCTAGCACTCCGAGAGACATGCGAAGGTGATAGGGAAGTCCACCCATGAGCCGGGAATCATTTGACGAAGCTTGGAGCTTGGATTCTTGAAGTTTGATGGCCGAAAATGGAGCAGTCCAAAACCTCACTACCGTGAGCTGTGACAGTGGGCAGAAACCAAAATTTTGTTCGTCTTAGAGTCGCTCAACCGATCAATGTGAGTATTCCGCAACTTCGTTCATTTGTATTCGCACTTATTTCATGCTTGTTTAATGATCCTTGGGACCTTAGCAAACACCAACAATGGTATCTTGAGCAAGGTTGAGCATGAAATTGATTTAGGGCTTAAAATTGGGTAAATTGTATTTGAGCATGATTTAATGAAATTGGATGATTTAGTATGCTTAAAACATGTTTAATTGAAGATTGATTGGATCAATTTCATGAAATTATGATTGGATCATTTTTGCCCAAATTATTAGGCTTGGCCGAATTGAACTATGCCCTAAATGTCTTGGATTTTTTGTTTCGTTGATCATTGGATGAGTTGGAAACGATTGGAAATGTTGATTTAATGTCGATTGAGGATTTAATTGGATTGAAACCGAATCGGACATAAAATCTCATCCTTGGCCGAGACATATAAAACATGTATGGGTTTGATTTTTGATTAAATTATGTTGGACATGATTTAATGTTAATAAGCATGATTAATTAGACAAATTTGTGTTTTGGAAATATTGATTTGGGTAATTAATTGTGATATACACTTTGGTAATTAAATTGGGAATTGGAATTTGTAATTTAATTATATTGGGCCTAATTTTGGAAATTGGACTTTGAAAGTTGTTATTGGGCTTATTGGGCTTGGTTGTACCAAGTTAGGTTTAGGCCAAATGGATTGGATCCAATTGGGCCCAAAACCGCATCCATAAAGCCCAAATGCGACTAATGGACCTTTAAAATTTATTGGGCCTAAATTGATTTCTGGGCTTATGGGGTAATTCCCGGATTGAGCTTTGGTTATTGGGTTTGACCTGAGTTGACCAAAAGTCCATGCCTTAAAGAAATTAATTAAAAGCCCATTGGACTTTAATTGAATTGACGTTGGACGTTAATCGGGCTTTGAGACCCGTAACGATTAAATTTGAAATTTAAGTCGTATAGGTTCGTTAATAAAGTGTAGTATTTAATTTGGAATTAAATAGCGAATTAGAATTAAATACAAATTGAATTGGATTTAATTATGTAGTTTAATTTAATTCGAGAATTCGTACTTTGAGTACTTATTCGCAAAACGAGTTTGACTAGAGCAAAATCAAATCGTAGTTTGAACATTGGATGGTCACTAATTATCAGATTAATTAATTTGATTAGATTGATTGATAACATGCTTGTGTGAATACATGGTTGCGATGCATGAATAATGTATATCGGATGGATATTAAATGGGTGGGACAATTTTAGAAATTGTTGTAATAAATTTGATTTATTAATTGGACATGCGTGTCCAGCCTTATTACCTCTTTATTCTTTGTATTCTCTTCTCACCTATTCCCCTCAATGTAAATGAGGTTTCTTTAGAAGTGTAGTGTACGGGAGAAGTAATACTTGTGCTAGCGGGAGAGAGAAAGGGAGAGATTTGATCTAGGATCATTGTGTGGTATCCATCCGCATATCATTATTATTTATTTATACGCGCTTTATTATGTATTTAGAATGCATGTTTAAGGGTGTATGATGATGAGACCTTAACAAAGATAATAAATTGGTTGACAATTTGCATTCGAAAAACCCTCGCAAAATATTAAGCGTTTTTCCTTCCATTGAGTGATTCTCACTCAAGATCCGAGACTGGCATTGGCTTGTTGGCCAAAGTCAAGGCCTTTGTCCGTCGAGGATGTGTTTGAATCACGAGAGCTTTGTTCCATGTCAGTGTCTTGTCCAAGTTGTGGTTTGTTGGCCAAAGTCAAGACCACTTATTGTCCATCGACATTGATTACGAAGCTTTCCATGGTCAATGGGTCGCGCTTAACTGGGATCACTAAGTTTGTTGTGCCAAAGCCAAGGCTTAGTTGATTCAGAGGAAAAAGGTTAGGCAATATATTGGATATATTGGCATATATAAGATATATGTTTCGGACTTGGATGTCCCCCTACTGGATCTAGGAATTGGATTGGATCCAATTGATCTTAGAAATCTACCTAGTTAATTATCATACAATTTGTTGGCCAAAGTCAAGATTGTGTTATTTAACGGGATCCTAGCCCGCTAGGAAACACTGTTTCCCGAGTACTCGACAGAGGGTTAGAGGCTTGCCAAAAAATAGTGGGAGGTAAGAATTGAATTTGCAATATTGTTTAATTACTTTCCATACACGCTCAACACAAATACCATTCGTCAAATAAATTAAATGTTAGTTGGACTAATATTTAAACATTGTTTTAATTAATAGTTGGACTATATTCAAACAATTCATTTATAGTTGATTATATAATTGGATTATAATAATCAATATATTTGATTTAATTAAGTATAGTTGATTGTATAGTTGGACTATAGTAATCATTATATTAATATTACCTAAATCTTGATTAAATAGTTGGACTATTAAAATCAAGATAAAATTGAAAGATTGACATTTAAAACATAATCCTAGGGAAAATGTATTTAAATGGTTTAATTTTCAAATTGGGAATAAGTTTCAGGATGGTCCTGGAAAATAATAAGTTACTTTATTTGATAAAATAACATATTATGCCTAAGCCCGAAGTTAGCAAATAGTAGAGCATAATCTTTGGAAGATTTATGTAATGATAACTTTAGTACTTAATCCATTAAGCTTGTCGCAGTAGACTCCTTAATTTCTGAATCAGAACTAAGGATTAGATCCTTAAAGTATGATACTGAAATTGAAGGATCTTCATAAATCTATACTTAGATTTTAGAAGTACTAAATTGCAATAAATAACTCTTGGAGAGTTAATGACTATTCTCAAGGAGACAAAGTCAAAATTTGCAATAAGGCAAGTAGCGCAAGGCGCACCTTACTTCGATATTCTAGAAACCCGAGGCTTGGCCAAAGGCTTCTGGAGTGTTGAAACTGGCAAAGGCAAAATCATTATAATCTTCTGGGAAGATAAATGACATATCCCAAAATGTCTGCCTAAATTGTGGCAAACGGGATCGCGAAAGCGTGACTGCCGTTTGGACAAGGGAGACATGAAGGAATTGAAGACGGGCTTGGCTCCGACTTCAAATATGTTTGTCAACATTATGTTCACTACTAGTATTAAAATTAGATTTTAAATACTTAGTGTGGAACATAAAATATATATGTATTGATGTTCAGAATCTGTTTCGAAAATGATACTGACTTCAATAGAGATTATCCGCGAATTGAAAACGGGACGAAAGTCGCTGTTTTAACCGTAGATACCTAAATTTAGGAACTACCCTTGGGTGTGTACCTGAATTTGGAAACTGTTATAATGTAACTAGTTTGAGTATATACATTATCTTTATATCAGTGTTTAATCCGTTGCGGATTGACCTTTATATTCTAGAACACTAAAGTTTTTCATTATATAAAGATGATATTGAGATAAACACATTAGATGTGAATAACCGAATTTATATTTTGAATATAAATATATCTCAAACATACAACATGACAAACAAATAGCTCAAACTGATTTGATCAGAAGAAACATATTGTGGCATTTTGTCTAGGACATATTTAAACAAGAATCGTATATCCACACTTTTGAAGAGTGGGTACTCGGACTGTTTTGATTCCAATCAAATAAAGTCTGTGAATCTAGTTTATTGGGCAAAGTGCCTAAAACACCTTTACTTGGTAAATGTGTAAATGTCACCGATCTGTTGGCCCTAGTTCATAGTGAAGCAAGTGGGCCCATATCTAGCTAGGCTAGAGGTGGATATGAATATTTCGTGACCTTTACGGATATGGCATCGCGTTATGGTTATGTGTTTCTTTTAGAACACAAATCAGAAACTTTTAAAGTTGCGACACGAAATAGACAAACAGATCAGCTAAAGTATAAAATCATCACGGTTAGACCATGATGAAAATACTTAAGCAATAAATTTCTTATATACTTGAAAGAGTATAGTATTCTTTCAATGAGGACTCCTCTCGGAACACGTCAATTTGACGGTGTGTCCAAAATTGAATAACCGGATTTTGTTGGACATGATAAGGTTAATCATGAGTCGCTCTGAGCTACCATTTCCTTCAACGGATACGCATAAACAGTGCAAAACTTATTTAGAATAAGGTTCCATAAAATCTGTTTGACGATATCATATTAGATATGAACAGGAAAGAAACCAGGTTTCTCATTCATGAATATTTGGGTATGCTAGGCATATGTTTGGATGATACCAAACTAAAACCCAAATTGGATAAGTGCCAATTGTAGGTTATCCTAGGGATACCAAAGTATAGTACTTATACATCTCACCAGAGAACAATTAGATTGTTGCTCACCATGTGGTTTTCCTAAGAGGAATACCGATATGCAGTGGTAAGTGAGAGGATAGTAAAACTTGATGAAAATCAGAGTAATATTATTCTAGGCACCCATTCCTTAATGGAACACTAAATAGTTCATCAAGGATGAAACTATTGCCATTAATCTTCGAATACACAAGAACCGCGTATGTCGGAGAGAGTCAGAAAACAACCTGGGGTATTGGTTTCTGATCTCATCTCATAAAGATGTTAATCTTTTGAGGTATACCAACTGACTACGTATAAGGAAGTGATACAAGGTATCGACTCCCTATCATGACAAAATGTCATGAATCCGAAATGAATTCCATATATATCAACTATTTTTGGAAACTAGTTGATGTACCGCAAGGCATTGTACCTATTGGTACTATATAAGTCTTCTAGGAAGACATACATGGAAGGCAACATACCAACGTGTAAAGCTAGGCTTTTAGCGGAAAGGTATCGTTATCAACATTGTGTTGATTACGATTCAACCTTTTACCTGTTGCCACGGTAAATCCATTTGGATAATGCTTGCTAATGCTGCATGTTTCATTAGTGAAATATGTCAGGTGAATGGCAAAATCGCTTTCCTGAAAATGAAACCTTTCGGAGGATGTTTACAACATCCTGTCGGTTTTGTGGTACCAAAACTAGCAAACAAGGTTTGCAGGTTATTCGATCCATGTTTGGATTGAAGCAAGCATTGAGTTCTTGGAATTATCATTTTGATGTAATCATAATGATTTATGATTTAATTCAAAATGTCAATGATTCTTGTGTATATAAGAGGGTTAGTGGGAGCGCACTGACAATGGCTGTCCTATAAAATAATGATAATATGTGTCATTTCTTTGGAAATGATATTCCCATAAAAAACAATCGGTGAAAGCTTGGCTTTAGATAAAACTCTCCGAGAAATCATACATTGAAAAATGTACGCGACATGGTGTCTCATACGCTTTGAGCATATGGATTCACAAACAGGCCAATCCGAGTGATAGTCACTGGATTGAAGTTAAGAACATACTTAGTATCTTAGAGAACTAAGGATGCTGTCTTATACTATGGAGATGGAGAACTTAAAGTGACTGAGATCACTGTAGCAAGTTTCCTAACCGATAAAATGACTATAAGTCGTAAACGGTACTATACAGTTTGAATAACGGTACAGTGAGCTGGAAATCTTCCAAGCAAGATACTCTTACCGAATAAACAACAAATGCGGGTTATTGCTGCAGCTGAGGCGGCAAAATAAGCCTTTTGGGTCGATAATAAATCTAATTAGATTAGATATAATTCTGTTAGCAGCTGAGCTAGGCATCAGCGCAGGCTAAAGAATTAACGGTCTCATAAACGATCCAGATACATACTTCAATATTCATCTGATTCGTTTGGATCATACATCGTGGCGAAGTGATGATCGAATAAATCGCATCAGATGATAATCATGCAAATCCGCTGATGAAAGCCTTTTCTCAGCAATTTGAGCCAACCGTACATAGTTCGGGTGTTAGACACTCGAGTGACTGGCTATAAGCCAAGTGGGAGATTGTTGGATAATTATGACCCATAGCGTCACTATTTGTACAGATCATGGTGTTGTTGTTGTAGGGGTTTTTAGGGGCTAAATCCGGTAACGCAGCGGAAGCGGTGGAAAAACGTATTTTCCGATTTCAAAACTTTTTCTCGGATAATTAAATAAAAATATTTATTTAATATTCCAATAATCAAATTATGAAAATAAATTCAATAAATCATATTTAAGTGAATTTACCGAATTGCCCTTACACTTGGTATTTAGTCCATTTTAATCCGAAATTGATCAAATCAATTTTGAATGATTTTAAATAATTTTTAAGATAAACTTAGCATGTTCAAAACATCAAAACACCAAAAGCAACCAAATCCCAAAATTTCTTATTCTTGGCCGAGAGCCTCCAAAGGGGTGCCATTTGTGCACTTTGTCATTTCATGCTTCAAAACACATCAAGATGTAATCCAATCAACATGAAAATTTATATGCATCATATAAACATCCAAATAAACAACATATATGAAAAGCCCCAAATTTGGAATTGGTCATGAACCCTAATTTTTCAATTTCCTCAAATTGGACAAATTAGACCAAATTGGTTAAATCAATTACTTCAATCATGTTTCTTCCATCCAATCCAAGTCTCAACACAATGAAACAACTCAAGATCAAATCTAGGTCATTTAAGAGTGGGTAAATAACTCTAGATTAGCAACAAGGTTTCCAAAACCATAAAAGAATAGTCATAACTACAATAGTCACAAGCTTTCTTCATCATACATGCTCAACACTTTCTATAAAGTTTCCATCATCAAAAACACAAGAAATAAAGAAAATAATAACCTAAGAACATCACAAGATGTAGCCTAGATCCTAAGGAACATTTTCCTTTCTAATAGTAAGTTGAAGAAACTTACTAAAAATCCAAGCTTTCTTTGTTTTTCCTTTTCTTCTTCACTTGTTTTCTTTGTTTCTTTCAATGGAGTTTTATGAAAAGTGTATTAGGTTAACCAAATGAAAATGAAATTAAAACAATATATACTTGTGCACTAAAACCCTATGGCCGAATTTCACAAGCATATATAACAAAATTAATTTCAATTTCATTTAACATTTCATTTGATAAAGTTGATTAAATATCTAAAAAACACCTTTAAAGATATTTAATAAAGTCAACAAAGGCAAATTAATCATTTTAAATCAAATATCCAAAGTTAAGATATTTATATTTTAATTAATTTAATTATTTAACAATTAAATAATTAATTAATTAATTAAATACAAATATATTAAATATATGTTTAATATTTACATTAAATATCAAAAACATATATTCATTTATGATATTAGTCAAATATCTCAATTTGACTATTAATTAATATGTATTTAAATTAATCAAGTATTAAATGTAAATACACAATAATTAAGGAAAGGACTATCGGGTCCCTAAGCATGTAATTTTGCGTTTAACCTTTAAACGACTTTATAAATAATCAAAATTATTTATATATGTTGCTCTAGTGCTCTACGAGTATGTTTTATTATTGAGACTCTCTAGATTGAGGTATATCCGTCACGAAATCCAATTTCGTGTCCATAATTTATCCACCCGTAAATTATGACGATCACGGATAATCTCGATGAACCATACAGGTCGAGGTCATGGAAAATGTATAATTCCTCCATCACAGGAATCCGGATAAATCCCAGAGATATAGATGTAAACGTCAAATCTCTATGGGGATTATCCAGTCGACTATTCTATTAGCAATCTCTAAAAGAATGTTTAGAACTAGCTTCTAAACTTTACCACGGGCCCATGGTTTTATCTGATTGCTAATCATATGGACTACCTATGCTCTTGTACACAGAACTGACGGATCCTATCTTGATACACATAGGACACCGTGAGGATCTATCTACACCCAACGAACAGACGGATGTCTGATCTAAACAGATCGGTGACGTGACTGCCATCTAAGTGTAGAAGATGTCTCATGTGCCCACAATGGCATCTCAAGTCTAAGAATCACAAGTGCTACTCAACCCGAGAAGATTCTTATTGACGTTGGTGTACCATCCATTAAGAATCTTCGGTGAGTCGTTCAGTGTTTATCTGCTATAAACACCTACACGTCTATACTAGTCTCCAAGACTAATGGTTCATTGAGAAACCATTGGAATCATATATTCCAGTATACGACATGTACTGGTCTCAACGGGTTTACTATACTGACCAAGTAGTGTAAACCTTGACCAGGAACAGTCTGAGAATGACAACATCATGATACTACTCAATGTCAACTGCGACGCTTTTGCAACAGTACCATGACTAATCATTCTAAGGTCATTACGTCTTTACCATATAAAATGATACATTATATTATAGAAACTGCATATATTATTCATAATAATAATGTTTTACAGAAGTATTCAAAAGAAATACAACCTGGAATTGGCGCTCTGAGCACCAACCCCAACAAAATCTCCCACTTGCTCTAGTGCCAATAATGATTGTATCTAATACCCATCGACTCCACGTGTTTATCAAACAGCTTCGGAGGTATGGCCTGCGTCAGCGGGTCTGCTACATTATCTTCACTCGGTAGCTTGCACCCGACAATATCCCCTCGCGACATAATCTCTCGAATGATGTGGTACTTGCGTTCCACATGTTTCGACTTCTGATGCGTCCTCGGTTCCTTTGCTTGCGCAATGGCTCCAGTATTATCACAGTATAACGAAATCACATTCTCGATACTTGGGACAACTCCCAATTCTGTGACAAAGTTCTTTATCCACACAGCCTCTTTTGCAGCTTCAGAAGCTGCAATATATTCCGCCTCAGTGGTGGAATCAGCTGTCGATCCCTGTTTGGAACTCTTCCAACAAACTGCACCTCCGTTAAGGGTAAAGACAAATCCAGATGTAGACTTTCTATCATCGGGATCCGATTGGAAATCGGAGTCTGTATACCCATTAACCTGCAGTTCGTTTCCTCCATAAATATTAACTTATCCTTGGTACCTTTAAGATACTTTAGGATATGTTTAATGGCCATCCAATGGTCATTACCTGGATTGGACTGATATCGACTAGTTACGCTAACAGCGAAACTGATATCAAGCGTCGTACATAACATGCATACATTATGCTACCCAAACAAGAAGCATAAGGTTGGTTAGACATTCTAACCTTCTCATCTTCTGTTTGTGGACACATCTTCTTAGAAAGATGAATCCCATGTATGAACGGTATGTTTGCTGTCTTACAGTTACCAAAACTATACCGTTCCAAGATCTTATCTATGTACGTTGATTTGGATAACCCAATCAGCCTCCTTTGTCTATCTCTATAGAGTTTTATCCCTAAAACATAGGAAGCTTCTCCCAGGTCCTTCATGGAGAAATTCTTACAGAGTTATGCTTTGACGCTTTGTAACATACCTAAATCATTCCCAATGATCAGGATGTCATCAACATATAGGACTAAAAATACGACCATGCTCCCACTGGCCTTCTGATACACACAGGATTCTTCCGAATTCTTGAGAAAACCAGACGATCTAATAATCTCGTTGAATCAAACATTCCAACTTCGTGAAGCTTGTTTAAGTCCATAAATGGACTTCTTAAGCTTACATACCATACCCGAGTTTTCGCTGGACGCAAAACCTTCCGGCTGTTCCATATAGATTTCTTCATCAAGAAATCCATTTAGAAAAGCCGTTTTGACATCCATTTGCCAAATCTCGTAGTCATGATACGCAGCTATAGAAAGCAAAATCCGGATAGACTTAAGCATTGCTACTGGTGAAAAAGTTTCATCGTAGTCAACGCCAGGTCGCTGCGTGTAACCTTTTGCTACCAGTCGGGCCTTATAAGTCTCAACCTTACCATCAGGCCCGCGCTTCCTCTTGTAAACCCATTTACAACCGATAGGAACAATTCCTTTGGGAAGCGGAACCAAGTCCCAAACTTGATTCTCATGCATTGAGTCTATCTCGGATTTCATGGCACTTTGCCATTTCACGGAGTCGATGTCCAACATCGATTCTCTATAGATGAAAGGATCTGTCTCTTCAACTAAGAGAACATCCAGACTATTTTCTTGTATCAAATACAAGCGTTCAGGAGGTCTAGATACCCTTTTCGACCTAGAGTATGTGTGTTGAAGGTCCTTCATCTACTTGAACTTCAGGTTCCTCCGTTGGTTCGTTGTTTTCAGGTTGGACTTCATCAAGCTCAACCTGTCTATGATTACCACCTTCTGACAAAAATTCTACTTCTAGAAATTTTACGAAGCGAGCTACGAACACATTTCGATGCTCGGTATCATAGAACAGATATCCCTTCGTATTCGAAGGATATCCGACAAACCTAAACTTTTTCCCTCGAGGCGAAAGCTTATCTTGTTGAGTCACCCTAACATAGGCAGGACAACCCCAAACCTTAATATAATTAAGATTTGGTCTCCTACCGAATCATATCTGATACGGAGTCGTAGGAACAGCTTTTGAAGGAATCTTGTTCAAAAGATGTGCGGCTGTTAAGAGAGAGTAGCCCCATAAATAATAGGGCAAATATGTGAAACTCAACATTGATAGGACCATATCCAATAAAGTCTGATTTCTCCTCTCAGACACTCCATTGTGCTGTGGAGTACCTGGAGGAGTATATTGAGCGAGAATCCCATTCTCCTTCATATAATCCATGAACTCACCACTCATATATTCGCCGCCTCGATCTGATTGAAGGCATTTAATATATTTACCAGTTTGTTTTTCTACTTCATTTCGGAACTCTTTGAACTTTTCAAAGGTTTCCGATTTATGTCTCATCAAATAGACATAACCGTACCGTGACAGATCATCAGTAAAGGTAACGAAGTACGAATAACCACTGTGAGTAGTTTGACTTAGTGGACCACATACATCAGAATGTACGAGTTCCAGTAAGTTAATGGCACGGTGTCCAACACCAGAAAATGAGGCTTTGGTCATTTTACCCTGAATACAGGATTCACTAGTTGGATAGGATTCAATGGTAAGATCTGGTATCAAACCATTCCTAACCAATTGGGTAAGGCGTTTAACCCCAATGTGACCAAGTCTCATATGTCAAAGTTCAGTATTATTAATTACAGGTAAACTACGTTTATTAACTCCAGTATTTAATATATCTTTTGAAGTTTACAATGTATAATGACCATGCTGGTTTGGACAACAAATGATCTGAATATTATTAATATCATATAAATATAAAGAACTGTTCTTAATATTAATACAAAAGCCTTCTGTATCCAATACAAAAAGTGATATAATATGCTACACATCCAGGTACAAAATGGCATTCATTTAACAAAAGTGTCCCATTCGGCAATGAGATCTCGCATACTCCCACTGCAACTGCATCCAAAGAGTCTCCACTCCCGAACCGCAACTGCATCTCCCCGGGCTTCAGCCTCCTACTTTCCTTCAGCACCTGCAACGAATTGCAAATGTGAATGGGACAAGCAGAATCTAAAATCCAGTTGGATGTAACGGCTTCACAAGCCAAAGATAAATCAATAACTGGAAAAATAAAAGTACCTTATGTAGATGCTCTGTCTCTCCTCAGCTGGGCGATGTAATCAGGACAGTTCCTTTTCCAATGCCCGACTTTGCCGCAGTGGTGGCATTTGTCTTCAGAAGCCCTCTTGGGCTTAGCAATCTTCGCCTGTTGTTGAGGACCGAAAGCCTTATTCTTCTTCCCTTTCTTCTTCTTTCCCTTGGACCATCCTTGGGAAGAAGCAGAGAGAGAAGTAGATCTAGGTGGGCGAGTCGGTACTCCCTTCTTAAGATCCTCTTCTGCCGTGAGCAACATCCTATGTAGCTCCTGGTAGGTACAGACAGTCCCGTTCATGTTGAAGTACATCACGAACTGGCGAAATGAAGCTGGAAGTGAACCAAGAATGACACTCCTACCGAGAACGTCATTCAAGATGAGATTATGTTGCCTCAATTGATCGATCAAATCGATCATCTGAAGAACATGTGGGCTAACATTTTGCCCCTCATCTAGACGCGCTTGGAACAGTTCCATGGCGGCTTTGTGAACAATCACTTGTTCTTGGTTCTCAAACGATTGTCTCAATCGCGTCATCATACTATAAGAATCTAGCATACCATAGTACTGTTGCTTGAGTTTCAGAGACAGTGAACTAAGGATGTACGATTTAACCCTTAAATCATCATCCTTCCAAGTTCAAAAACTTGGCGTTCCTCCTCCGAAGCATCCGCACCCACAACAAGGGGCAATGGACCCTCAAGAACATATCCCAGCTTTTCGGAATCGAGGACAATCCTCAAATCCAATTCCCAGTCAGCGAAGTTCTCAGCGCCTTTCAGTTTGTTCGCATCAAGCATACGCGCAAACTGATTTGTGGATTGTGCCGCCATCGCCAATCTATCATATAGATCACGAAAAACGGTTAGCAGAAAATAAGCAATTTCATACGCGCAAACTGATTTGTGGATTGTGGAAAAACGTATTTTCCGATTTCAAAAATTTTTCTTGGATTAATTAAATAAACATATTTATTTAATATTCCAATAATCAAATTATGAAAATAAATTCAATAAATCATATTTAAGTGAATTTACTGAATTGCCCTTACACTTGGTATTTAGTCCATTTTAATCCGAAATTGATCAAATCAATTTTGAATGATTCTAAATCATTTTAAAGATGAACTTAGCATGTTCAAACCATCAAAACACTAAAAGCAACCAAATCCCCAAATTTCTTATTCTTGGCCGAGAGCCTCCAAAGGGGTGCCATTTGTGCACTTTGTCATTTCATGCTTCAAAACACATCAAGATGTAATCCAATCAACATGAAACTTTATATGAATCATATAAACATCCAAATACACAACATATATGAAAAGCCCCAAATTTGGAATTGGTCATGAACCCTAATTTTTCAATTTCCTCAATTGGACAAATTAGACCAAATTGGTTAAATCAATTACTTCAATCATGTTTCTTCCATCCAATCCAAGTCTCAACACAATGAAACAACTCAAGATCAAATCTAGGTCATTTAATAGTGGGTCAATAACTCTATATTAGCAACAAGGTTTCCAAAACCATAAAAGAATAGTCATAATTACAATAGTCACAAGTTTTCTTCATCATACATGCTCAACACTTTCTATAAAGTTTCCATCATCAAAAACACAAGAAATAAAGAAAAGAATAACCTAAGAACATCACAAGATGTAGCCTAGATCCTAAGGAATATTTTCCTTTCTAATAGTAAGTTGAAGAAACTTACTAAAAATCCAAGCTTTCTTTGTTTTTCCTTTTCTTCTTCACTTGTTTTCTTTGTTTCTTTCAATGGAGTTTTGTGAAAAGTGTATTAGGTTAACCAAATGAAAATGAAATGAAAACAATATATACTTGTGCACAAAAACCCTATGGCCGAATTTCACAAGCATATATAACAAAATTAATTTCAATTTCATTTAACATTTCATTTGATAAAGTTGATTAAATATCTAAAAAACACCTTTAAATATATTTAATAAAGTCAAAAAAGACAACTTAATCATTTTAAATCAAATATCCAAAGTTAAGATATTTATATTTTAATTAATTTAATCATTTAACAATTAAATAATTAATTAATTAAATAAATAAAAATATATTAAATATATGTATAATATTTACATTAAATATCAAAAACATATATTCATTTATGATATTAGTCAAATATCTCAATTTGACTATTAATTAATATGTATTTAAATTAATCAAGTATTAAATGTAAATACACAATAATTAAGGAAATGATTATCGGGTCCCTAAGCATGTAATTTTGCGTTTAACCTTTAAACGGCTTTATAAATAATCAACATTATTTATATATGTTGCTCTAGTGCTCTACGAGTATGTTTCATTATTGAGACTCTCTAGATTCAAGTATATCCGTCACGAAATCCAATTTCGTGTCCATAATTTATCCACCCGTAAATTATGACGATCACGGATAATCTCGATGAACCATACAGGTCGAGGTCATGGAAAATGTATAATTCCTCCGTCACAGGTATCCGTATAAATCCCAGAGATATAGATGTAAACGTTAAATCTCTATGGGGATTATCCAGTCGACTATTCTGTTAGCAATCTCTAAAAGAATGTTTAGAACTAGCTTCTAAACTTTACCACAGGCCCATGATTTTATCTGATTGCTAATCATATGGACTACCTATGCTCTGGTACACAGAACTGACGGATCCTATCTTGATACACATAGGACACCGTGAGGATCTATCTACACCCAACGAACATGCAGATGTCTGATCTAAATAGATCGGTGACGTGACTGCCATCTAAGTGTAGAAGATGTCTCATGTGCCCACAATGGCATCTCAAGTCTAAGAATCACAAGTGTTACTCAACCCGAGAAGATTCTTATTGACGTTGGTGTACCATCCATTGACGTTAGTTACCAGACATCCGACATGTGCTTCGTACGGGACAGACACAATTCCAACCCCAGGCCTAGCACATGATCATCCGATATTGGATCGACATACACGATACTACGTATACTACGCCTGATATAGATCCTTTATTCTTGTAAGGATATTTCTGGAGAATTGGGTAGGTATGGCGATTTTCTAAAAGCCAACCTTGTCTTGTAAATCGATAAAACGTAGTACTAAGTACTTACGTGTTCGGATAGTCCGACGACCGAATTTACTGCCAACATATCCCGGGATCTCATGGGTCGCTTCTCGAAGATTTACCAATGACGTATGACTCGCGCTTTTAATCATCTGGGATTAATTAGATAAGAGAGAAAATTAATCTGGGATTAATTGTGGAGATATTTTATCTGGGATAAAATATCAATTAAAGAAAGAGAACGATTAATTTGGAATTAATAGGTAAATTAATATATTCGATATATTAAATGAAATTGGATTCGAGGCGGAGTTAAAATTGGATTTTAATCGGGCGAACGAGTTAATTTAGAATTAATTCGTTAGTGACGTGAATAGTGATTTCGCTAGGCGTAATCATTTAATTGCGTCGCAACGGAAAATTCGCTAATTTGGAATTAGCGAACCCGAGTCCGGGATTATTTGCGAGCGCATTCGCATTTCGAATTCGAGTGCGGCACGCAAGTCAAATCAAGCGTCAAATTGCTAGTCGCATCTAGCGTCACTTCAAGCATCAAATCATGTCACTTTGAGTGATGTGACCATTGATTGATTGAATGATGTGACTTGATGGGAGTTTATGGAAAGCATTTAATTGCTTGACTTTTTTGTAAATCAAAAGTGGTATATGGTAAATAGATTTTAGAAATCAATTATCTATTACACGTTTTCCATCTCTCTCTCACAACTCTTCTCTTTCTTTTCTCTCTTCTCTCTCACGCCCATGGAGGGGCTGTTTTCTTCTGATTTTCCGAGAGCTTGAAGAAAAAGGGAAGCAAACTGTTTGATTTCTGTGGCAAAAATCAAGAGAGCTAGCTCTCCGAGAGACATGCGAAGGTGATAGGGAAGTCCACCCATTAGCCGGGAATCATTTGACGAAGCTTGGAGCTTGGATTCTTGAAGTTTGATGGCCGAAAATGGAGCAGTCCAAAACCTCACTGCCGTGAGCTGTGACAATGGACATAAATTAGATTTTTGTTCGTCTTAGCGTCACTCAACCGATCGATGTGAGTAATCCGCAACTTCGTTGATTTGTATTCGCACTTATTTCATGCCTTTTTAATGATCCTTGGGACCTTAGCAAACACCAACAATCAGATCACTCGCAACTAGTCTCTTTATGATCGGAAAGTCATGACCTAGTCATACTTCCCCGATGGCTATAGCACTTAGAGTACCAGTTCTGTATCCTTACATGATCATCATCTCCATATGACTGAAGTGATACTTCCATCTTGACATCACACCCAATACACTACGATTCTCAGTATACCCAGAAGAGGCGTACACATAACCTGTTAAAGCCCTGGACGACCAAAACCAAAATATACTGATTGTCGCAAGTATTAGAGATGCAAGTCTCAGGTTAAGACCAAATACACCTACCCTGATTCGGATTCTCATAGACACATATTCATACTACCAATGGGATTCTGAGGGGTCTATCCAGAGCGAAGATGTTTCCGTACCATCGGTAAACAAAACCTCATATTACACTTGCATGAGTATCCAATACCCAAATATATGAGAACTATATTGTTACGCTTCCATAACACGCACATGTGTAATACTAGTCTATTCTGCATTATCGATGTCCAGTCTCGATAATACTACGACTATGGATATTTAATGATTAAACCTTTGTGAATTAATATTGTCTCATATCTTATTAATCTGTACTAATCATATGGACTTTTATCATTTATATATCTAGGTAATCCAATTACAAATGATAAAAGAGCAATTTCCTTTGTCACATAGTTAATTTGTACAACAACACCATGATCTGTACAAATAGTGATGCTATTGGTCATAATTGTCCAACAGGTATCATATACACATCTAAATTTGTATCACATACGCATGGTACTCCAGAGATGACCTTTCACTCATGAGGTAGGCAACAATAAGTAAGTTCGCTATAACATATTGAGTTTGTCTAACAAACCCAAAACGTTTCCTTTAACTTACATCTAACAAACCCAAAACGTTTCCTTTAACTTGCATCATTCATATTTTGTATAACTAAGTTATACATTAATATGACTCAGATTCTATATATCAATATTTTGCTATAACTACAGAATCGTCCAAGTATTTAAGGATCAAGTCCAAAATATTATGCAAACAATCGTAAACACAACACCGATATCAAAACTTCTTATTTATAAGCTCACTTTGCAACTTCATAAGTAAATACTTCACGAGTTACAATTAATTCCACTTACACAATAGAATCATTTGTGACACTCCCACTGCATGTTTTCTAACTCTATATGACATAGATCAGCTAATGTCATAATTAGACTCAAAACTAATCTGGCCCTAATGGTTGTAAACTATATTCCCATTGAATAAGAAACTCGTTCTTAATATCTCAAAGATAACAAAGAACATGTTTCAGACACATCCTATGGTCTATAGCGTATCAAAATAGTTCGTAACAATTACGGTTAAATTGATGTCTTTTAGTCGTATATAATATCGTATTCATTACGCCTTCATCCTATCACTACGCCATCATCCTATGATGCATAAGATTGATTAGACATTCTAATCAATTTCTTTTCAACAAAGGAATCATCCTTTACGAAATATGAATACAATATATAAGAGACACACTAACTGTCAAACAGTTAGTCTTGCTGTGTCTCTTACTAGATCATATCTAATGCACGACTAATGGGAGTATCTCACAAGTTTCTTGTTTTATATCATATATAACACTTTATATCAAATATAACAAAGACTACTCTCATTGCTTTCACGGAGAAATGAAGACTTAGGTAAACCTTTTATCTTATAAACAACTCATTATTACATTAATAATGATGATGTCGTTAGGATATACAATATTAGAAAGAAATTTGTACGCTCTCACTAACCCTAGCAGCATAAATGAATTCTTTATGTTTTGATAGAATCAGAAAATCTGACTGTAATCAAAATTAGAGATTACGATTTTCGGAAGGCTTACCCGAGTCTACAATAGGCTCTATAAGCTAGTATATCAAACTGTGATCTTAGCAGAATACAAACTCCAGGGCCATTCTAGAATGAACTCTTCAAACAAAGAAATCACAATGAATCTCTTATTCGAAGAAACCATTCATGAATGCCACTTTGCATTCTTTAGCCAAAATATATAGTTTAATATCAACATTAACCAACAGATCTTTAATTGTTCAATTAGTGCGACTGGAGACAAGTTTCCTCAGAATCTACAATAGATTGTTGAGTATAACTTTTCTCACTGTCATACTATAAAGGTCAAACCTTTCATAAGCTCACTTTGCTTTTGTTGCGCAAATAATTTACATATTTAATGTACGATTCATAGTGAAACCTTAATCAAGTTCAAAACTTGATCACAGTAACCTACGAACAATCTTAGATCTATGGTTCAATGCTAACTTCCAAAATCGATATCAAATATCGCTCCCACAACAAATTATAGGATAATTTTCTTTGATTAGAAAACATCAGAACCATTAAGTATCAAATACTTTGTAAATGATTCTGACATCCTATTGAACTTATACGAAAGATGTCTTAGGATCTTTTCATTTTATTAATTATGCAGTTCCATTTATAGTTTATCATTTTCACAATTAACTTCAATAAGTCAAGTCTTTTTTACAATCGTTAACATCTAATGTTACACACCAAGTAATAAATAAATTTTATTACTCGATATCGTAGAAAAGATATTCTATCAAATAGAATACAATATTCTATTAAATAGAATAAATGATAAACTTTTGCTTATACCTCCGAGGCGCAAACTTTTCAATTATATAACCATTATATAAAAGAAAGATTCAAATCTCAAACTTTTCAAGATTCGAATTTTCTACTTATACATATCATACACGTAACTGTAGAAACTAATGGAACCTTAATTAAAATGATGAATAGTGTTAGCAGATTTTGAAGAGGAAAACAGCCCCTTGGGCGTGAGAGAGAAGAGAAGAGATGAGAGAAAATGAGTTAGGTTAATTGATTTCCAAAATCAATTAAAACATATACCATATTTTGAATTGCCAAAAGTCAAAAAGGCACAAGCATTAAACCTTTCCAACTACCATCATCAATCACAAGTGACATGTTGTCACATCACTCAAAGTGACTAGACATCACATCGATCGATTGACTAGTGATTTGACGCTAGATGTGACTTGTGGGCGGCATTTAAATTCGTAATACGAGTGCGCCCGCAAACACTCCCGGGCTCGGGTTCGCTAATTCCAAATTAACGAATTTTCCGTTGCGACGAAATTAACTATAATTTAATTAAATAACTTTGCCTATCAAAAATTACTATTCATGTAGCTTGCGAATTAATTCTAAATTAACTCGTTTGCCCGAATTAAAATTTAATTTTAATTCCGCGTCGAAATCCAATTTGGTTTAATATATCGAATATATTAATTTATCGATTAATTCCAAATTAATCGTTCTCTCTCTTTAATTAACATTTTATCCCAGATAAAATATCTCTGTAATTAATCTCAGATTAATTTTATCTCTCATCAAATTAATCCCAGATTAATAAAGTGCGAGTCATACGTCATCGTACGAAGCACATATCGGATCTCTGGTAAGTAGTCTCTATAATCGGATAATCATGACCTAGTCATATTATCCCGATGACTGCAGTACATAAGAGAACCAGTTCCGTATCCTACGTGATCATCATCTCCACTATGACTGGAGTGATACTTCCATCTCGACATCACACCCAATACACTACGATTTTCAATATACCCAGAAGAGGCGTACACAGAACCTGTTAAAGCCCTGGACGACCAAAACCAAAGTATATTGATTGTCGCAAGTATTAGCGGTGCAAGTCTCAGGTTAAGACCAAATACACCTACCCTGATTCGGACTTCCATAGACACATAGTCATACTACCAATGGAATTCCGATGGGTCTATCCAGAGGGAAGCTATTTTCCATACCATCGGTAAAACACAACCTCCTACTACACTTGCATGAGTATCCTATTCCCAAATATATGAGAACTATTCTGTTATGCTCCCACAACGCGCACAAGTGTAATACTAGTCTATTCCTCATTATCGATGTCCAATCTTGATAATACTACGACTATGGATATTTAATGATTAAACCTTTATGGATTGATACTGTCTCATATCATCTCAATCTGAAACTAATCATATGGACCTTCTATCATTTATACATCTTGGTAATCTAATTACAAATGATAGAAGAGCAATTTCCTTTGTCACATAGTTAATTTGTACAACAACACCATGATATGTACAAATAATGATGCTATGGGCCATAACTGTCCAACAATCTCCCACTTGGCCTATAGCCAATCACTCAAGTGTCCAACACCCGAACTATATACGGTTCGCTCAAATTTCTGCTGAGGAAAGGTTTTCGTCAGTGGATTTGCATGATTATTATCTGATGCGATTTATTCGATCATCACATCACCACGATGTATGATCCGAACGAATCAGATGAATAGTCGAAGTATTTATCTGGATCGTTGATGAGACCATTAATTCTTTAGCCTGTGCTGAAGCCTAGCTCAGCTGCTAACAGAACTACATCTAATCTAATTAGATTATTATCAATCCAGAAGGCTTCTATTGCTGCCTCAGCTGCATCAATAACCCGCTTTTGTTGTTTATTCGGTAACAATATCTTGCTTGGAAGATTTCCAGCTCATTATTCTGTTATTCAAACTTTATAGTACCGTTGTTACGACTTATAGTCGTTTTATCGGTTAGGAAACTTGCAACAGTGAACCCAATCACTTCAAGTTCTCATTCTCCATAGTAAAAATAGCATCATTAGTTTCTCTAAGATACTCAAGGATGTTCTTAACATCAATCCAATTACTATCACTTGGATTGGCCCGATTGTGACTCCATATGCTCAAAGCGTATGAGACACCAGGTCGCGTACATTTATTTCAATGTACGAGTTCTCGGAGAGTATTAATAACTTTAAATTTATCCCGGTAGATCTTTATTCCTAGAATAAAGGTTGTTTCTCCCAAGAATTCTACGGAGAATTTCATGAAAGCCAAGCTTTCGCCGATTGTATTATGGTAATATCATTTCCAATAAATGATATATCATCATTATTTAGACATTCATTGTCAGTGCGATCCCACTAACCTCCTCATATACACAAGAATCATTTTCATTTTTGAATTAAATCATATACCATTATGATTACATCAAAACGATAGTTCCAAAAACCCTATGCTTGCTTCAATCCATCCATGGATCGAATAACCTACAAACCTTATTTGCTAGTTATGGTACGACAAAACCGTCAGGATGTTGTAAATATCCTCTAAAAGGTTTCCGTTAAGGAAAGCGGTTTTGGCATTCAACTGCCATATTTCATAAATGAAACATGCAGCATCAGCAAGCATTATCCAAATGGATTTAACCATGGCAACAGTAAAAGGTTTCGTCGTAATCGACACAATATTGATAACGATACCTTTTCGCTACAAGCCCAGCTTAGTACGTTGGTATGTTGCCTTCCATGTTTGTCTTCCTTGAAGACTTATATATTACCAATAGGCACAATGCCTTCCGGTACAACAAGCAGTGTCTAAACTTGGTTGGTACACATGGAATCCATTTCGGACTTCATGGCACTTTGCCATAATAGGGAGTCGATACCTTGTATCACTTCCTCATACGTAGTCAGTTCGTGTTCCTCAATAAGATTGACATTTTTATGAGGTGGGATCAGAAACCCATACCCCAGGTTGTTTTCTAACTCTCTACGACTTTCGTGGTTCTTGTGTATTCGAAGATTATTGGTATAGTTTCATCATTGATGAACTATTTGTGTTCCATTAAGGAATCGGTGCCTGGAATAGTATTACTTTGATTTTCATCGAGTTTTACTTTCCTCCCACTTACTACTGCATATACGTATTCCTCTTAGGAAAACCACATGTCGAGCAACAATTACATTGTTCTCTAATGAGTTGTATAAGTAATATACTTTGGTTTCCCTAGGATAACCCACAATTAGGCACTTATCCGATTTGGGTTCTAGTTTGGTATCATCCAAACGTATGCCTAGCATTCCCAAATCTTCAGGAATGAGAAAACCCGGTTTCTTTCCTGTTCATATCTAATATGAAGTATGTCTAACAGATTTTTATGGAACCTTATTCAAAATAAGTTATGAACTGTTTATGCTTATCCGTTAAAGGAAATGGTAGCTCAGATCGACTCATGATCAACCTTATCATGTCCAACAGAATTCGGTCTCTCTGTCCGGACACACCGTCAAATTGACGTGTTCCGGAAGGAGTCCTCATTGAAAGAATACAATACTCTTTCATTGGTAGTATGACTATGTGTCTATGGAAGTCCGAAATCAGGGTAGGTATATTTGGTCTTAACCTGAGACTTGCACCGCTAATACTTGTGACAATCAATATACTTTGGTTGAGGTCGTCCAGGGCTTTAACAGGTTCTGTGTACGCCAATGCTGGGTATATTGAGAATCGTAGTGTGTTGGGTGTGATGTCAATACGGAAGTGTCACTCCAGTCATATGGAGATGATGGTCACGTAGGATACGGGACTGGTTCGCTTAAATGTTGCAGTTATCGGGATAAAATGACAAGGTCAGGTTTATCCGATTATAGAGACTAGTCACCAGACATCCGACATGTGCTTCGTACGGGGCAGACACAATTCCAGCCCCAGGCCTAGCACGTGATCATCCGATACATGACATATATACACAATACTATGTATACTACGCCTGATACAGATTTTTTATTCCTGTAAGGATGTTTCCGGAGAATTGGGAAGGCATGTCACTTTGCTAGAGGCCAACTTTGTCTTGTAAATCGGTATAAACGTAGTACGAGGTACTTACGTGTTCGGATAGTCCGACGACCGAATTTACTGCCAACATATCTGGGGATCTCATGGGTCGCTTCCCAAAGATTCACCGATGATGTATAACTCGCACTCTAAATTAATCTGGGATTAATTATAAGAGAGAGGAAATTAATCTGGGATTAATAGCGGAGATATTTTATCTGGGATAAATAATCCATTAAAGAGAGATTACGATTAATTTGGAATTAATCGAAAAATTAATATATTTGATATATTAAACGAAATTATATTTCAACGCGGAATTAAAATTAGATTTTAATTTGGGCGAACGAATTAATTTAGAATTAATTCGTTAGCGACATGAATAGTGACTTCGCTAGGCGTAATCATTTAATTACGACGCAACGGAAAATTCGTTAATTTGGAATTAGCGAACCTGAGCCCGAGATTATTTACGAGCGCATTCGCATTTCGAATTCGAGTGCGGCAAGTCAAATCAAGCGTCAAATCGCTAGTCGCATCTAGCGTCACATCATTCGTCAATCAAGTGATGGATGTCTTTCACTTTGAGTGATTGGCGCAAGTCACTATTCACGATTGATGGAAGTGATGTGTGTGGTTGGTGCCATTTATGGCTTTAATGGTTTTCTTTTTGAAAGCCAAATTCAAGTGAAATTCATGTGAAATTCACATGTGTGTATAAGATACACAAATATCTCAAACCAAACACATCTTCCTCTTCTCTCTTTCTCCTATCTTCACGCCCAAGGGGCACCAAAACTGCTCACTGTTTTCTTCAAAATGCCGAGCAGTAGGGAAGCTTGAAGTGTGATTTTGTGGCAAAATCACAAGTGCTAGCACACTTACGAGACATGAGAAGGTGATAGGGAAGTCTACCCATGAGCCGGGAACCGTTCGACGAAGCTCGGAGCTTGACGAAGGAGCTCCAAAGACCGAAACCAGTGGACTATTTTTGTGCACTGTCGAATGCAGTTCAAGGAGGAAGAAAATGTTTTTGTTGCCTCCGCGTCACTCAACCGATCGATGTGAGTATTCCGCAACTTCTTCGATTTTTATTCACACTTGATTCATGCTTATTATTGATATTGGGACCTTAATAGAAACCAACACTAACCGTGACGATTTTAACACTTTAGCCGATTTGTTTGTCTATTTCGTGTCGAAACTCTAAAAGTTTCCGATTTGTGTTTCAAAAGAAACACATAACCATAACGCGATGCAACATCCGTAAAGGTCACGAAATATTCATATCCACCTCTAGCCTAGCTAGACATGGGCCCACTTACGTCACTATGAACGAGGTCTAACAGATCGGTGGTACTTACACTTTTACCAAGTAAAGGTGTTTTAGGCACTTTGCCTAATAAACTAGATTCGTAGACATTATTTGAATAGAATCAAATCTGTCCTAGTACCCACTCTTCGAAAGTGTGGATATACGAGTCATGTTTAATTGTGTCCCGGACAACAAAGCCACAATTAAGTCTCAACTGATTAAATCAGTTTGAGCTATTTGTTCGTCATGTTATACGTTTAAGATTTATTTATATTCAAAATATAAACACTGTTATTCACATCTAATGTGTTTATCTCAATATCATCTTTATAAAATAAAACATTTTAGTGTTCTAGAATATAAATGTATACCTACAACGGGTTAAACCCTGATATAGAGATAATGTTCCTAGTCAAACTAGTTACACTCTAACAGTTTCCTAATTTAAGTACATACCCGAAGGGTAGTTCCTAAACTTAGGTATCTACGGTTGAAACAACGAATTTCGTCCCGTTTCCGATTCGTAGGTAAATCTCAACTGAAGTCAGTATCCTGCTAATCAGCAGATTCTTCACACCAGTACATATTTATGTACCACATTTAGTATCTAAAATCCAATTTTAATACTAGCAGTGAACATATTTATAACAAACATATTTGAAGTCGGAGCCTTGCACCGTCTTCAATTCCTTCATGTCTGCCTTATCCATACGGCAGTCACGCTTCCGTGTCCTCATTTGCCACAATTTAGGCAGACATTTTGGGATATGTCATTTATCTTCGCAGAAGATTATAATGACTTTGCCTTTGCCCTTTTCCACACTCCAGAAGTCTTTGGCCAAGCCTTGGCCTTCTGGGATGTCGAAATAAGATGCGTCTTGCGCTTCTTGCCTTATTGCAAACTTTGGCTTTATCTCCTTGAGCATAGCCATTAACTCTCCAAGATTTTACTATTGGAATTTAGAACTTCTAAGATCTAAGGATAGATCTATGAAGATCCTTCAATTTCATTATCATACTATAAGGATCTAATCCTTAGTTCTGATTAAGAAATTAATGAATCTATTTGGCAAGCATAATGGATTAAGCACTAAAGTTATCATCACATAAATATTCCAAATATCATGTTCTACTATTTGCTTAACTCCGGGCTTAGGCTTAAGATATTATTTTATCAAATAAAGTAACTTCTTAGTTTTCAGGACTATCCTGATGTTTTATTCCCAATTTGAAAAATTAAAGTCGTTTAAATACATTTTCACCCAGGATTATGTTTTAAACACTAATCTTTCAATTATCTTGATTCTAATAGTCCAACTATTTAATCAACGATTTTAGGTACTATTCATTATAATGATTACTATAGTCTAACTATATAATCAACTATAATTTTAATAGGTTAAATTAAATTATATTGATTAATATAATCCAATTATAAAATCAACTATTAATTGAAATTAGTTAATTCAAATATATTGATTACTATAATCCAATTATATAATCAACTATAAATGAAATAGTTTGAATACAGTCCAACTGTTTAATTAAAACAACATTAAATATTAGTCCAACTAATATATTAATTTATTTGACGAAATATTTGAAATGAGCGTGTATGGCAAGTAACTAAACGAATATTGCAAATTTAATACTTGCCTCCCACTATTTTTCGGCGAGCCTCTAACCCTCTGTTGAGTACTCGGGAAACCTTGTTTCCTAGTGGGCTAGGATCCCGTTAAATAACACACAATCTTGACTTTGGCCAACAAATTGTATGATAATTAACTAGGTAGATATCTAAGATCAATTGGATCCCATCCAATTCCTAGATCCAGTAGGTGGACGTCCAAGTCCGAAACATATATCTTATATATGCCAATATATCCAATATATTGCCTAACCTTTTTCCTCTGAATAACTAAGCCTTGGCTTTGGCACAACAAACTTAGTGATCCCAGTTAAGCGGAACCCATTGACCTTGGAAAGCTTCGTAATCAATGTCGATGGACAAGAAGTGATCTTGACTTTGGCCAACAAATCACAACTTGGACAAGACACCAATATGGAAAAAAGCCTTCATGATTCAAACACATCCTCGATGGACAAAGGTCTTGACTTTGGCCAACAAACCAATGCCAGTCTTGGATCTTGAGTAAGAATCACTCAATGGAAGGAAAAACGCTTAATATGTGGTGAGGGTTTTTCGCGTGTAATTGGCAACCAATTAATTATCTTTTTTAAGGTCTCATCATCATACACCCTTAAGCATGCATTCTAAACACATAATAAGGCGCGTATAAATAAATATAATAATGATATGCGGATGGATACTTAAACATTGTTCCTAGAAAAATCTCTCACTTTCCTCTCTCCCGCTAGCACAAGTATTACTTCTACCCCATTACATAACACTTCTAAAGAAACCTCATTTACATTGAGGGGAATATGTGAGAAGAGAAATACAAAGAGTAAGGAGGTAATAGGCTGGACACGCAGGTCCAATTTATAAATTCTAAATTTATTACAACAATTTCCAAAATTGCCCTCACCCATCTAATATCCATCTGATATACATTATTCATGCATCGCAACCATGTATTCACACAAGCATGTTATCAATCAATCTAATCCAATTAATTAATTTGATATTAATGACCATCCAATGTTCAAACAATGATTTGATTTTGCGCGAGTCAAACTCGTTTTGCGAATAAATACTCAAAGTACGAATTCTTGAATTAAATTAAACTACAACATTAAATCCAATTTAATTTGTATTTAATACTAATTCATTTATTTAATTCCAAATTAAATAATTACACTTTATTAACGAACCTTTACGACTTAGATTCTAAATCTAACCGTTACGGGTCTCAAAGCCCGATTAACATCCAATGCCAATTTAATTTAAAGTCCAATGGGCTTTCAATTAATGTATAAGGCATGGATTTTTGGTCAATGTGGGTCAAACCCAAATACCAAAGCCCATTTAAGGAATCACCCTTATTTGCCAAGAAACCAATTTAGGCCCATTAGGCCCAATTAATATTAAAGGTCCATTAAGTCATAATTGGACTTTATGGATATGGTTTTGGGCCCAATTGGATCCAACCAATTTAGCCTAAACCTAACTTGGTATAACCAAGCCCATTAAGGCCAATTGCAACTTTTAAGGCCCAATTCCAAAATAAGCCCAATTAATTAAATTACCAAATTTCAAATTTCATAACTTAATTAACCTAAAGTGTATGACATAATTAATTACCCAAATTAACATTTCCAAAACACAAATTTGTACAATTAATTATGCTCATTATCAACAACATATGTCCAACACATTTGAATCAAAAAATCAATTATTTTCCATGCATACATGTCACGGTTTTTAGGGTTTATATGTCCAATTGTAAATCCAATCCAATTGAATCTTAAATCAACATTACCCAATTGTTTCAAGTCATCCGATGATCAAAGAAACAAAAATACCATGACATTTAGGGCAATATGACTCTCGGCCAAGCCTAGATTTTTGGGGAAAATGATCCAATCCAATTTTCACAAAATTGATCACAAATAACTCCAAGTCATTCATTTACAAGCATGCTCAAAAAATTAATTTCACTAAAACATGCTTAAATTCAATTTACCCAATTTTACCCTAATTCAAGTTTCATGCTCAAAATGGCTCTGATACCATTTTTGGGTTTCTATTAGGTCCCAATGATCAATTCAAGCAATGAAACACATGTGAATACTCGTAAAAGCATGGCGGAATCATACTTACAACGATCGGCTTTTGCGACGTGAGGAACAACAAAATCTCCAAGCTTTCCTCCAAGGTGGCTCACGGCAGTGGGCTGATTTTCTGCTCCAAAAATCGGTCAACTCCTCCATGGATTCTCCAAGCTCCAAGCTTTATTTGATGATTCCATGCTCATGAAATTAGTTCCCTATCACCTTAGGATGACTCTTCATGTGCTAGCATTGGAAAACTTGCCACAAATTTTCCATTTCTTCTCCTTCAAGTTTCGGCATTAGCAGATTTTGAAGAGGAAAACAGCCCCTTGGGCGTGAGAGATAAGAGAAGAGAGGAGAGAAAATGAGTTAGGTTAATTGATTTCCAAAATCAATTAAAACATATACCATATTTTGAATTTCCAAAAGTCAAAAAGGTACAAGCATTAAAGCTTTCCAACTACCACCATCAATCACAAGTGACATGTTGTCACATCACTCAAAGTGACTAGACATCACATCAATCGATTGACTAGTGATTTGACGCTAGATGTGACTTGTGGGCCGCACTTAAATTCGCAATGCGAGTGCACCCGCAAACACTCTCGGACTCGGGTTCGCTAATTCCAAATCAATGAATTTTCCGTTGCGATGAAATTAAATCTAATTTAATTAAATAACTTTGCCTAGCAAAAATTACTATTCATGTCGCTTGCGAATTAATTCTAAATTAACTCGTTTGCCCGAATTAAAATTTAATTTTAATTCCGCGTCGAAATCCAATTTAGTTTAATATATCGAATATATTAATTTATCGATTAATTCCAAATTAATCGTTCTCTCTCTTTAATTACTATTTTATCCCAGATAAAATATCTCTGAAATTAATCTCAGATTAATTTTCTCTCTCATCAAATTAATCCCAGATTAATAAAGTGTGAGTCATACGTCATAGGTGAATCTTCGGGAAGCGACCCATGAGATCCTCGGATATGTTGGCAGTAAATTCTGTCGTCGGACTATCCGAACACGTAAGTACCTGGTACTACGTTTTTACCGATTTACAAGACATGGTTGGCTTCTAGCAAAGCATCATGCCTACCAAATTCTCCAGAAATATTCTTACTGGAATATGTGATCTATATCAGGCGTAGTATACATAGTATTGCGTATTTCGATCCAGTATCGGATGTCACGTGCAAGGCCTGGGGCTGTAAATGTGTCTGCCCCGTACGAAACACATATCGGATCTCTGATAACTAGTCTCTATAATCGGATAATCATGACCTAGTAACATTATCCCGATGACTGCAGTACATAAGAGAACCAGTTCCGTATCCTACGTGATCATCATCTCCACTATGACTGGAGTGATACTTCCATCTCGACATCACACCCAATAACTATGATTCTCAATATACCCAGAAGAGGCGTACATAGAACCTGTTAAAGCCCTGGACGACCAAAGCCAAAGTATATTGATTATCGCAAGTATTAGCGGTGCAAGTCTCAGGTTAAGACCAAATACACCTACCAAGATTCAGACTTCCATAGACACATAGTCATACTACCAATGGAATTCCGAGGGGTCTGTCCAGAACGAAGTTGTTTTCTGTACCATCGGTAAAACATAACCTCCTACTACACTTGCATGAGTATCATATTCCCAAATATATGAGAACTATGTTGTTATGCTCCCACAACGCGCACAAGTGTAATACTAGTCTATTCCGCATTATCGATGTCCAATCTCGATAATACTACGACTAGGGATATTTAATGATTAAACCTTTATGGATTGATATTGTCTCATATCATCTCAATCCGGAACTAATCATATGGACCTTCTATCATTTATACATCTTGCTAATCTAATTACAAATGATAGAAGAGCAATTTCCTTTGTCACATAGTTAATTTATACAACAATACTATGATCTGTACAAATAGTGATGCTATGGGCCATAACTGTCCAACAATTACCAATAGACGTTATGCATTCCGGTACATCAACCAGTGTCTAAACTTGGTTGGTATACATGGAATCCATTTCAGACTTCATGTCATCTTTCCATAAAGCGGAGTCGATACCTTGTATTGCTTCCTCATACGTAGTCGGTTCATACCCCTCAATGAGATTAATATCTACATGAGGTGAGATCAGAAACCCATACCTCTTAGGTTGTTTTCTGACTTTCTCCGACCTACGCAGTTCTTGTATATTAGAAGATTGTGGAACAGTCTCATCCCTGATGTACTGTTCGTGTTTCGTGAATGGATCGGTGCCAGGAAAAGTATCACTCTGATTTTCATCGAGCTCTACTTTCCTCCCATTTACCACTGCATTTAGGAATTCCTCTAAGGAAAACCGCATGGAGAGCAAAAAATATTTTGTTCTCTTATGGGTTGTGGAAATAATAACCTTTGGTTTCCCTAGGATAACCAATTACAAATAGGCACTTATTCGATTTGGGTTCTAGTTTGGCACCATCCAAACGTTTAATATATGCCCATCATACCCAAATCTTCAGGAATGTGAAACCCGGTTTCTTTCCTATCTATATTTCATATAGAGTCTGTCCAACAGACTTTGATGGAACCTTATTCAAAATAAATATTGCACTGTTCAATGCGTATCCCATGAAGGAAATTGGTAGCTCAGTGTGACTCATCATTAACCTTACCATGTCCAACAAATTTCAGTTTCTCCGTTCTAACACATCGTTCAATTGATGTGTTATGGGAGGAGTCCACTGTGAAAGAATACCATACTCTTTCAAGTAATCGAGAAAATCATTGCTCAAGTATTTTCCACCACGGTCCAACTGTGATATTTTAATACTTTTGTCGGTATATTTTTCTACTTTGTGTCGAAACTCTTTGAATTTCTTAAAAGTTTCCGACTTGTGTCTCATAAGATACATATAACCATAACGCGATGCAAAATCCGTAAAGGTTACAAAGTATTGTTATCCACCTCTAGCCTGGCTAGACATGAGCCCATATACGTCACTATGAACGAGGGCTAACAGCTCAGTGGCACGTACACCCTTACCGCTAAAGGCATTTTAGGCATTTTTCCTAATAAACAAGATTCACATACGTCATTTGAATTAGAATCAAATTCGTCCAAGTATCCACTCTTCCAAAGAGTGGATATACGAGTCTTGTTACTGTGTCCCATACGACAATGCCACAAATAAGTCTCATTAGAATTACTCAATTTGAGCATTTTGTTTGTCATGTTATATGTTTGAGATTCATTTATATTCAAAATATAAAGAACATCATTAACATCTGATGTACATATCAAAATGTCATCTTTATATACAAAACACCCAGTGTTCATGAATACAAAGGTATACCCGCATCGGGTTAAACTAGATATAGAGATTATGTTCCATAGTCAAACTAGGTACATAATAACAGTCACCTAATGCAATTACATGCCCCAAGGGCAGATACAAAACATAGGTCCCAACGGCCAAAACAGCGACTCTCGTCCCGTTTCTGACTTGTAGGTTGATCTCATCTGAAGCCAGTCTCCTGCTAATCAGCAGATCCTGCACATCAGTACATATGTGAGTACCACATCCAGAATTAAAAATCTAATTTTTAAAACCAGTAGTGGACATGTTTATAACAAACATACCTGAAGCCAGAGCCTTGCTCGTCTTCACTTCCTTCAACTCTGCCTTGTACTTATGGCAGTCACGCTTCTAGTGACCCCATTTGCTATCATGTAGGCAGACGTCTTGGGATATGTCCTTAGTCTTCCCAGAAGACTTTGATGATTTGGCCCTGCCTTTTTCTTCATTTTCTTCACACCCCCAGAAGCCTTCGACCAAGCCTTGGCCTTCAGGATGTCGAAGTAAGGTGTGCCTTGCGCTTCTTCCCCTTCAGAAGCTTTGGCTCTGCTTCTTTCCGTATCGCCATCAACTCTCTAAGAGTATTTTCTCTTGGTTCATCAAATTATAGTTCATGACGAACCTGCCCCAGTATTTGAGCAGAGACTGTAAGATCAAATCTATGGAAGTCTCAGCTCGAAGGTTATGCCCACCTGACCTAGCTGTTCGATGTCAGTAATCATCTGCGACACATAGTGTTCGACAGATGTACCCTCTTACATACGCGAGCGAAAGAGCTTCTTTTGCAATTCGTATTTCTGAGATCTAAGGTTAGATCTGTGAAGATCCTTCAACTTCAATATCATACTATAAGGATCCAATCCTTTGTTCTGACAACGAAACTGAGGAGTCATTGCAGCAAGCATAACAGATTGAGCACTAAAGTTATCATCACAATGAGTCTTCCAAAGCTCATGCTCTACTATTTGCTCAACTCGGGCTCAGGCCCGAGAGGTTTCTCTATAACATAAAGTAACTTCTCAGCCCCCAGGACTATCATGAGGTTCATCTCCCAATCTGGAAAATTGGAGCCGTTAAAGACATTATCGCCCATGATTATGTCCCTAACGCTAATACTTCCAGCCTTCTTGATTGCAATAGTCTAACTATCCAATCAACGATTTTGGGTACTCTCAAAATGTAATGGTTACTATAGTCTAACTATATAATCAACTACAAGTAGAGTAGTGTGAAAACAGTCCAACTGTTCAATGAAAGCAATAAAAGATATTAGTCCAACTAATATATATTTATAACGACGATAAATAAAAATAAAAGAGCGCGTTTAACCAAGTATTAAACGAAATTGCAAATATAATACTCGCCTCCCACTATTTTTCGGAGAGCCTCTAACCCTCTGTGGAGTACTCGGGAAATCCAGTTTCCTAGTGGGCTAGGATCCCGTTAAATAACACACAATATTGACTTTGGCCAACAAGCTGTATGAAACTTAACTAGGTAGATCTCTAAGATCAATTGGATCTCATCCAATTCCAAGATCCGGTAGGTGGACCTCCAAGTCCTAGAAATATATCTAATATATATTTCCTAACATTTTCCTCTAAATCAACTAAGCCTTGGCTTTGGCTCAACAAGCTTAATGATTCCAGTTAAGTGCGACCCATTGACAGTGGGAAAACTTCGTAATCCACATCGATGAACAAGAAGTGACCTTGACTTTGGCCAACAAGTCACAACCGCCCAAGACATGCGATATATAACAAAGCTTTCGTGGTTCAAACACATCCGCGATGGACAATGATCTTGACTTTGGCCAACAAACCAATGCCAATCTTGGATCTTGAGAAAGAACCACTCAATGGAAGGAAAACGTTTAATATTTAATGAGGGTTTTTCGCGTAAATTGGCAACCAATTTATTATCTTTGATTAGGTCTCATCATACACCCTTAAACATGCATTCTAAAAACATAATAAGGTGCGAATAAAATAATAATGATATGCGGATGGATATATAACAATTTATTCCTAGAATAAATCTCTCCATTTCCTCTCTCCCGCTAGCACTTTATATACTTCTACCCAATTACATAACACTAAAAGAAACCTCATTTGCATTGAGGGGAATTGGTGAGAAGAGAAATACAAAGAGATTCATAGGTGAAAGGCTGGACACGCAGGTCCAATTTAAATAAATTCCAAATTTACAACAATTTCCAAAATTGCCCACACTCATCTAATATCCATCTGATATACATTATTCATACAAATATATCCAAGTATTCACACAAAGCATGTTGTTCAATCAATCTAATCCAATTAACTAATCTTTGAATTAATGACCATCCAATGTTCATACAACGATTTGATTTGTGCAAGTCCAACTCGTTTAAGAATAAATACTCAAAGTACGTATTCTTGAATTATATCGAACTACAATTTTAAATCCAATTTAAATTGTATTCAATACTAACTCATATTTAATTCCAAATTAAATAATTACACTTTTAATAGTGCCTTTTAGACTTGGATTCCAAATCCAATCTAAATGGGTCTCAAATGCCCAATTAGCATCCAATGCCTATTTAATTAAAGTCCAATGGGCTTTTAATTAATTCTTTAGGCATGAGCTTTGGCAATTATAGATCCAACCCAAGATGCCAAGGCCTAAGTTAGGAATCACCCTATGGCACAAAATCAATTTAGGCACATTAGGCCCAATTAAATTATTAAATGCCCAATAGTCATATTTGGACTTAATGGAAATGGTTTTAGGCCCAATTGGATCCAATCCAATTGTCCAAAACCATACTTGGCTCAACCAAGCCCATTAGCCCAAATACAACAAATTAGCCCAATCCTTTTTTAAAGACTAATTTATATTAACATAATATTCCAAATATCACATTAATTTAATTAAAGTACAATTAACATAATTAATCAATTAATCTAATGTTTCTGAAACACTAATTAATCATGCTTAATTAGCCAATTCATATCCAACATAAATTGAAGCAAAATCAACTCATTCCAACATGCTCAAACTCACGGCAATTGTATAAAATAACATTCAATTTTGATTTCAATCCATTAAATCAACAATCAATATTCATTTCATGCATTCAACATATCCAATTGTCAAATTTCAAAATTTTCCATGAGCATTTCTAGGGCATACATTCGGCCATGCTAAGGAATTGTCGAACCAAGGGTGGCTAAAGCATCCGCATGAGTATTCTCTACTCTGGGGACTTGTGAGATAGTTAGTTCCTCAAATGTCGACTGTAATTCTTTTACCTTTTCTAAATAGGAGACCATTTGCGATCCTCGTGCTTGATACAATCCTTGGAGTTGGTTGACGATTAGTTAGGAGTCTGACTTTTCTTCTATCTTCTTGGCTCCAAGTTCTCTAGCTAAGCTTAAACCGGCAATTAGAGCCTCATACTCAGCTTCATTGTTGGTGACTTTGAAGCCATATTTTATTGCTTATTGCATGATGCCGCCTTCTGGAGTGGTGATCACAATTCCCAACTCGCAGCCTCATCTACTATTGGATTCGTCGACTTCGAGTTTCCAAGTAGCCGTTGACTGGACGCATTGGATCTCTAATTCAGCTGGGGCTTGTAGGCTGGGACTGAAGTAGGCCATGAAGTCCGCTAGTGCTTGAGATTTAATCGCGACCCTCGACTGGTAAGTAATGCCATGTTCTCCAAGCTCCACTGCTCATTTCGTCAGTCTTCCCAAGAGCTTGGGTTTGTGTAGTATGCTCCATAGGGGACAAGAAGTGTAGACATTGATTGGATGTCCTTAGAAATAGGGGCGTAGCTTCCGGGCCACTTTTAACAAGGCGAGTACCAACTTCTCCATCTGAGTATAGTGGGTCTTCGCGTTGAGTAAAGCTTTGCTCACATAGTAGATTGGAAATTGTGCCCATTCTTCTTCTTTGATTAAGACCGCACTGACTACTTGGTCAGAGACCCCTAAGTAAAGAAAAAGTCTTTCATTGTCGACTGGCTTCGAAATGAGAGGTGGATTGGTCAAGTATTTCTTGGGTTCTTTCAAAGCCTCCTCATAGGCTGAGGTCCATTCAAAGTTCTTTGCTTTCTTGAGGGCGGGGAATGATAAAAAACTCATATCATTATACTTTGAGATGAATCTGTTTAAAGTCGCGATTCTTCCCGTAAGTTGCACGACGTCTTTGGGCTGGAGGGAGAAGAGATGTTAAGAATGGACTTGATTTTCTTAAGGTTGGCTTCTATACCTCGTCGAGTGACCAAGTGGCCAAGAAAATTCCCGGATGCAACTCCGAAGGCGCACTTGGTTGGGTTCAACTTCATGCCATATTTCCCCATTATGTCGAATGTCTGCTCCAAGTGCTCTAGGTGTTGCTTGGCCTGTAATGACTTCACTAGCATGTCATCTATGTAGACCTACATGGTCTTCCCAATCTGTTGGGAAAACATTTTGTTAACGAGGCGTTGGTATGTGGCTCCAGCATTCTTAAGTCCGAACGACATTACCTTATAGCAGAAGATGTCTTTGTTAGTGACGAAAATCATTTTCTCTTGGTCGCTTGGATGTATGAGGATTTAATTGTAGCCCGAATAAGCATCCATGAAGCTAAAAAACTCATGCCCAGTTGTAGCGTCGACCATTGAATCAATATGGGGCAGGGGGAATGAATCTTTTGAGCAAGCCTTATTCAAGTCTGTGAAGTCGATGCAGACTCGTCACTTCCCATTTTTCTTTCGAACCACGACGACGTTCGTGAGCCACTCAGGGTATTGGACTTCTTTTATGGCTCCATTTTTCAGTAGCCTCTGAACCTCCTCGTTGATAATTTGGTTCCTCTCTAGAGCAAACTTCATCATCTTTTGTCTAACCGGAGGGTAGTCTGGATCGATGCGTAGTTCATGGTGATCATTTCCGGATCTATCCATGTCATATCTTCATGAGACCAGACGAAGTATTTATGTCGCTCTTTGAGGAAGTCAATCAAATCGGCGCATAGCTTGGGATCGAGATAAGCTCCAACCCGGACTTTATGGTCTGCATATTATGGATGGATTGGACCTCGTCGAGTTCTTCAATGTTTGGCTGAACTTGTTCGACTCCACGAGATTCTTCCTGTAATTTCTATGCATACTAGGGTTTCGCTTGTAGAGTTGACTGATAACAGCTCTTGGAGGCGATTTGGTCTCATTTGATTTCCTAAATGCCTCATTTATTGGGAAATTTTAGCACCCAGTGATAGGTAGATGAGACAGCCCTCATGTCATGAATCAATGGTCTGCCAACAATCAAATTGTAGGCTGAAGGACAATCTACAACCAGGAATATTGTGATTTTATTGATCCCACATGCGTATACTGGGAGTGAAATCTCTCCCAAGGTAAACTTTTGTTCCCCACTGAATCATATAAGGACGGTTGATCAACGATTGACCTTTCCCAACTCAGCTCCCATATCTATAAGAGCGGTAATGAAGATGATATTGGCTAAGGATCATGTATCAACTAGCACCCGTTTGATCATAAAATTTGCGACTTGCAAAGAGATTACTAGCGCATCGTGGTGGGGATTCATCCGGATGGGGTAGTTTTCATCTCTGAATTTGATTGGTTGATCCATGAAATGTCTCTCTATCGACATTGTAGAATAAGGCGCCCCTATAGCTGCTACTCTGGTATGTCATTTCACGGGAGAGTAGGATATACCGCTGACTTCAGATCCGCCTGAAATAAAATTAACAATGTTATTATTGGTGGTGGAGGCTGGGGGCCATCCCCTTGTTCAGCTTTTTCATCTCTTCGAGCCATCGTAGCTTTGTCTTTCTCAGTAAGCAGATCTTTCATGTGTTCTTTGTTCAACAGCTCCATAACTTCTAGTCTCAGGGCCACACAGTCAGCTGTTGTATGGTCGTAGTCTCAGTGGAATTCACACAATTTACTTGTGTCTTCCCTAGTAGAGTCGTCTCTGGAGCGTGGGGGCCACTTTACTTCATTTACCATCTTCTTGAGGACTGAGACTAACTCTCTCGGGGAAACAGTGAAGTTGTAGTCTGGTAGCCTCGGGATGTCATAAGGTATCTTATCTTGGATCTTATATGGCAAGGGTTGTCGATCGAAGTCTCAATTGAATGAGCGATGGCCTTTCCTTTGGTGAAATTTCATGTCTACTGGTTATGGATTCATGTGAGTGAAGTCTTTGATTCGTTTAGGGGGATCCGATGTTCTTTCATTTTGTAGGCTGGATGAACTTTCTCTCCTCTTGTTTCTTTTATCCTCCTCCCATCTGATTTCGATTTGGGCTCAGGCCATCACTTGATCCATAGTGTAGCATCAGATTTTTGTTAGTTTCTTGTAAAGCCCGCTGTCCACTAGCAGTCTATTTCTGAAGGCTTCAACTGCAGTAGGCTAGTGGAGATCTGGAATGGATATTTGTTCCTTATTGAAGCGCGTTACATAACCATACAATGATTCCTTTTTGCGTTGTTAGATTGCATTGAGGTCGTCTGTGGTTTTCTCAAGTTTGCAAGAGCTAGCAAAACACTCCACAAACTTGTCTGTCAGTTCTTGATATGACCCAATAGTCTGATATGGTAGGTTGATGAACCAAGTGAGGGATGGACCTGCTAATGTTTATCCAAACCCTCTACAAATGCCAAATTCTCATTGGTGTGGTGTTATTCCTATTGACATCATTTTGTATTTAAAATGGATCATGTGGTCGTCTGGGTCGGTGGATCCATCATACAACTTCATATCCGGTGGGCTAAACTTTCGTGGTAGCTCGATGGAAGTGATGGACTCAGAGAGAGAAATATATGAGATCATGTCGGCTCGGTTTTTTTTTATTGGTAGTCTGACGCCAGGTATACTGGAGAGAATTGCATCTTTGAACTCTTGTATTTCCTTGCGCATGTTAGTGGCGACTTGCTGTGCTTGGTCGGTTGGGGAGATATGTTGACTTCTTTCTCGAATCAATGGATGGTTGTCTAATGGCGGATTGTCATTTTCCACAATATTGAATGTCTCCAGTAGGTTGAATCGAACAATAAG
The DNA here is from genome assembly GCA_019454045.1 of Zanthoxylum bungeanum. Lineage (NCBI taxonomy): Eukaryota > Viridiplantae > Streptophyta > Magnoliopsida > Sapindales > Rutaceae > Zanthoxylum > Zanthoxylum bungeanum. The sequence goes on from SKCR01038703.1 coordinate 61,278, forward strand.
ACTGCTAGGGTGATCAGGAGCTTTGCGTTGTTAGGAAGTAGAGGAGATTTACTCCAACTGCTTTTGGAGGTTTGTATTGGAGCTTCGCATGGCCAAATTTTCCTCCTCTAAAACCCGTAGTCATTCTTGGAGAATGGTCAACTGAGGGGCCACAGGATCTGGTGTATGCTCGCTGCTTGAAGCCATGAATAACTATTATTTGTAAGGATCGTAGACTGAGAGATATTTACTTACTATAAATCGCTAAGGCCCCACGGTGGCCGCCAAATTGTAGACGTTGATTTTCGCCTGAGGTCCACAATCGAGAATTTATAGATAAGGGCACTAACGATCCTACAAAACAAAGGTATAATGAGCGTGGAGAGTTTACCCACGGGTGTGGTGGGTGTCTTACGCACTCTGACGCTCAAGTCAGTAATGGAAATGAGTGATAAATATAATAGAATGAGGAACAAGGTCTGAGGCTACCTTGATCCCCGTAGGCTGTCATGAGGGCGATCGGTCGGAGTATAGATGGTCGGAGGTTTTGAGGGGTTCCGATGAGAGAGATTAAGCTTAGAGTTCTATTGCTTCATTTTTGAATGAATTTAAATCTTGAACTCTACTTTTATAGGCTGATGAATAGTTAATTAGTTGGAATATGAACCGTATTTATGATGGTGGTCCCAATTAACATGTTAAACTTTCATCTTTTGGTGAATCGGCTAATTGTGCGGGGAGTATTTAATATCTGAAAAGACACTAATTTTGGTTGAGAGATGCGAGTTAACCATGATGGAACTACAAAGTCAATAGAATCCCTAGCCCAAAATATTAACTAGGTCTTTAATATTGGGCCCGAAGGAATTGTTGGCTTATGGCCTGAATCAGTCTGGATTATTAAGGGGGATTTGGGCTATATCTATTTTAGGGCTCAACATGAAAAGACGAAAGTATCATTGGCCCAAATTTGACCCGTACAATCATTAAAAGGGAAGTTTGGTACAGTTAAATGTTAGATATAAACTCGTCAATGTTTTTACAGTTTGAAACCTCTAATAATAACATAATATTGTAATGAATAAATTTAGGACCATTACAATACTTTATTTAAGGCTTATAATTAACAAGAAAAATAATTGAGAGCCATAAATGGATGTCTATCCCACCTATGGCCAAGGTCAAACTTAAATTCAATTCAGCACTACATCTAAACTCAAACTCAATATAAAGAATAATTCAGCAGATAAAATTGACCATCATATCATGTTTTTTTAAGGGAAATTATCTCTCCATCACCTCCAAATTTATGAAAGTACATATAGTCACACTGATTTTTCTAACAATGCCACTATAACATATAGAGTTTAAGTTTACTTGTTTGGTGTCAAATAACCACTTTGTTGTTAACAGTATTACGAGATTGATGATGTTATAAGGACAATTGTTTTAAACCATCTTATTTAATTTATATTTTGAAGTGAAATTATCTATGCACCACATCCAATCAAATGAAAGTATATGTAACTATTGTCGTATAAAACACATAAAATTACACGGGGTCCCCGTTCAAAACCTGTTCACACTTAGATTTTTACCTTTATTGTAGGGGGATGTCAATGTTCATACCTAAGCCGTCCAACCAACGAGTATATAAAATTATATTTTGACTTGTCCAACTAACAGATTTAGAAAATAATGGTGGCAATTTGGGTCAAGATTCGTTTACTGATTAGATTCAATTCTCATTAAAAATAATATCATCTATATTAGGTGGGTCATTATATATATATATAAAGAATTAATGTAAATAAATTATATCGTGAACCATGTCGGGAATAAACAAATATTTGTTTATGATTCATTTATTAAACGAATCAAATACGAATCCTCATATTATGATTCATTTACTAAACGAAACGAAAATAAATCCATCACATTTTGATTCAATTTGTTTATGATTCGACACAAATTCAATTCACCAATTTGTTTTGCCACCCCAAATAGAAAATTCCATTCATATCCGATCCTAACATACCGTGCATCTGTGGGCCCCATTCTCTCGAGAATTTTGGCCATCCTTATGTATTATTAATTTTAGCATGCTTGAACTAGCCTAGCAAAAAACCGAGATGAGTTTTGAAAAAAAAAATTTAATATATTTTAATACTTAAAAATAAAAATTTAAATTTTTACAAGAAATTTGAATTGGATTTTAAAATTTTAGTTATTTTTTTTTTTTGGGATAATCGGGGTGTCCGGGCCAGCTTACGCGCACCTCGACTAGTCCCCGGGACCTGTGCCCCGTGCCATCAGAAGTTTCCCAACACAGATCAGGGTAAGTCGCTGGCTTTTCACACCAGGGGGCATGGCCCCAAGGAAAAGCATCTAGTGGGATTCGAACATTGAACCTGAGAGGGAGCAAACCACTCAAGCCCAAAGCCTTTATTAATTTAAAATAAAATAATTTATTAAAACCGAAGATAGTGTAGAGATAATTTACTAATGATGTAAATATAATATTCATTCACAATATAAATTAAAGGTGAGATGGTATAATTTTATTTTATTTTATTAAATTTTTAACAAATTCTCTTACCATAAAGTAATGAATCGATAATAAATATACATTGGAGTTGTTAATATCGTCAGAAAACTAACGCAGATATAATTTGAGTAAAAAAACTCTGGTTAAAATGGGATCAGACGAAGGTCCCACCAATGAATGACATGGAGAGTTTATATCCCACTCTCCTATGCAGAAAATATCTGATTAAAAAATCTTCTACGCTAGGTTTTGGTAAACTCTAAACACCAACAATTTAACATAGCCAAAAGGAGAACACAAACAAAGAGCAGGGAATATGGCAGTTGCTATGGTTATAAGTAATCATATATTTGTCCCTAAGGGGTGTGGCTTGGTGGTGTAGGGTTCAGGATCTCACCTTGAGGTTCTGGGTTCGAATCCAGGGGGTGCACTTCTTGTAAGAGCCTGGGACAGCCGGTGGTTTTACCTGCGCCGCGGCCCAGAATGGGTGGTTTGGTGGCGGAGTTTCCATCGTTTCCAAAAAAAAAAAAAAAAAAAAAAAAAAAAAAAAAAAAAAAAAAAAAAAAAAAAAAAGTAATCATATTGTTTCTGGTCATTTTAATCCAAAACACTCCAATTTAAGGTAATTTTCATGCAAAAACTTGGAATTTACTTTTACAGACTGAAAATTGAAATATGGTTTATGGTTATTTAAGCTTGAAACTTGATGCTTAGCAGAACAAGATGGGGGGACAGATGTAGTGTAATAAGATGTTGCAGTGAAAGGGCAGGAGAAAGAGAAAGAAAAGAGAAGAAAAATTATTATGAGTTGTTGGGAGTTTCAGTCGAAGCAAATGGGCAACAAATTAAAGAGGCTTACAGGAAGTTGCAGAAGAAGTATCACCCTGATATTGCTGGCCAACAGGTTATTCTCAATTCCCTCTTACTGTTCTACTTGCTTTGCCTGTTCTATTACAGTATATTATAGCTGAAGAACTCGCTTATGGTCTTATAAAATTCAAGACAACTCCGTGAGTAAAACATATTCTTGACTTGTTAATGATACATGGTATCTGTGAATGTGTGTGGTGTCACATGATTCTGTTGGCCAGTTGTAGGAATATTCGAAACAGCAATCACTCTTCACTATACGGATCATTTAATCCCTATAATGCATGTGTTGTGAAATACATATAATCCAAAATCGTCACATATATGGTACATATGTGACAATACAATTATATTATGTGACTGGATGATCATATGGGAATGTGATAAAAATTACAAGAAATTTGTTTTAAGGTTCTTAACCCACTACTCTGCCCAAGTAAGGCTACATCACTGTGAATTTTGAATCAATAAGAAACTCCTTTTCTTTATTTAGGGTCACCAACATACTCTAATGCTGAATGAAGCTTATAAAGTTCTGATGAGAGAGGATCTCAGAAGAGATTATGATGCTTCCATCGGTCAAATGAGATTTCATTTTGGAAAAAATGCCTCAGCTGGCTTTCGTTGCAGCTCATGGATTGGGTCACTGAGACCACAAGCGTTGTTCGTTGATGAAAATGCATGCGTAGGTCATGCTCTGTTCTCTCACCCTGTTTGTATTATAATTCGAGTTAAGTTTGTGTTGAATACTAAATCTTCATTTAAGAGATAAGTGAGACTCAAGTAAGATCCAAATTAGACAAATCTTAGCAATTGATTTAGTACTCAGCACAAACACAGCTCAATACTGAGTCCTGATCCTCTACATTCTTAATATTGGATTATCTCCTTCTCAATATTTTACTTCAACTATCATAAAATGTTGCAGGGTGCAGAGAATGCGTACACCATGCCAGTAACACATTTGTAATGGATGAAGCTACCGGATGTGCCCGAGTTAAGGTTCAAGATGGGGACAGTGACCAAAATATTGAGGTATAGATCCTCTTGAAAAGAATATTCACAAACTGAATACAAGTGTTTCATTTCTCTTCATGTGGTTTACTAGAAGGATGGTTCATAAACTTTCAGGTTTCTGTTGATTCATGCCCAGTGAACTGCATCCACTGGGTGGAAAGCGAAGAATTGCGAGTGCTCGAGTTCCTGATTCAACCTCAGCCGAAAAAAGGGTATGGCATATTTGGAGGAGGCTGGGATAGACCAGCAAATGTTTTCATGGCCGCTAAGGCCTTCAACAAGCAGCAGACTGCAGCTGAATCCAATCAAAGAAATGGTAATGGTACTCTTGATTGCAAATACTTTCTCCAACAAATGATTTGTATCCTTCTAAGAACAAGTGTTGTTAAAACTGCAGCTCAGTCAACTGTTGAAGAAGAAACCCCTGCTCAAGCTGAGGCTAGGGCTAATGCTAGTATGAAAATTAAGATGGGGAGATCTCTATGATTTGGAATTTCTTCAAACAAGTATTTAGTGAAAAGCATGTGGAATAGCAAGCTGTGTTGATGCTAGAAGATATCAACTCCAGAAAATTTAGTCCCATAGAGGTGTAGATAGGGGACCCAGTTCATAATAGTTTCAAATTTATGCATACGAAAAGGAATTGTATACATAATCCGCATAGCTTGTTATCGATGTATATTTACAACAGCCAGCCATAAGTATCTACTGTTTCTTCTGTTCTAAGGGCAGTTAGTTTTCAAACATCTTAAAAAAATTACTTTATTCGAGTCTTGAGGAGATGAGGGATTAAAAATAATTATGGACTTACACACCTCTTATCTTAAAAAAAAAAAAACGGTTTCTTCTTTGCTTCCATCAAACAATAACACTTCTATCTAAACCTTTTGCTACAAGGCAGAGAAATGAGTTACATGGGGTGAAAAATAACTGTTAGGTAATATACAAAGATACTCAAAAGCAAAATGTTTTCTCAAATGATCGGCCGCACCACCTCCATGAATGAACAGTACTTCCCGGAGTCACCTTGGCTATGGAGGCCATTAAGCTATAAGTCATGTAACAATGTTGTTACTAGGTTTACCAAAATTTGGATTGCCATGTAAGTGCAAGAATGCTAGTTTCTTCATGGAGACCACATCTGAAACTTGATTTGTGGAGTTGAGAGGCATTGGTCAAACAGATCCTCCAAAGTTTATGCTCACAATTTGGTACTGACACTATGATGATGCCATGATACAATTACAAGGTCGATGGTCAAGATGATAGCTTCACACGGTTGAATCTAATTTTACCACTCAAAAACTCAGGGCGACACATTTTTCATTTAGTTTCATTGGACTAATCCAGCTCTACAAAGAAGAATTCTGATCAGAATTTAACTAAACAATGTACTTTTTATGACTACAGGTTGTTGATTTAAACCAAACTTTTTTTTGGTGGACAAATAAACACAATATGAAGTAATTTCTTCAGTTTATGGCAAATCACTATCAGCTAAACTTCCAAAGGAACTTCAATAGTGTTTAAATTGTCTCTTGCAGTCGCACCTACACTTACCCATAGAGCCTGCATCTGTTTGTCCCAGCACAAACTGCACACTCATCTATGTCTCCAGCTACATGGCTTAAGCAATGTTTGATTCTTTCATTAATCACATCCTGCAATCAGAAACCACTTTATTCAAGAGTATTGTTTTTGGAAACTATGAGTTATTGGCCAGGGCATGCTCCGCAAATACAGTAGCAGGATCGATATCAAAATACTGATGAAAAAAATGGAATCAAAAAATTCTGACAAGGGATTATGATCAAGGTAAAGATCAACTCATATCACATCAGAGAGGGGAAATGTGCAAGATTTAATACTAGCCCATATATATTGGCCATTATCAAGAACATTTTGCAACAATTTCCTTAACTGAGAATGACTAAAGATCAACTCATATCACATCAGAGAGAGGAAATGTGCAAGATTTAATACTAGCCCAGATATATTGGCCATTATCAAGAACATTTTGCAACAATTTCCATAACTGAGAATGACCTATAAAATGAATTACAAATTAGGTTATGCAAAGCTCTAGAGATTGGGCTAGACAGCATACAGTGGCCGAGCAAAAAGGAAATGACAAAATTATTTACCACTAGTTTCTCATGCAAGCCAACCGGCGCAGTTACAATATAAGGAATACCCGGGTGCTCCTCTGCAGCTTCAGCAGCCAAAAAAGGTATATCCTGTAGAATAACACATGTCTTATGCATTTTACTAGGCATTTTCAATATTACAATAAATGCTTTATTAAGAGTTCTAAAGCAATCAATTGTGTTGAAAAAAAATCAAACTAAAGTTAACAAGGAAATTAGAAAGCACTACCCGGTACCAATGTCGTCCAGGGAAGAGGAAAAATGGGCTTACAATCACACGATTTGCTCCTTGCTGAACACACAAGCTAAATGCATCTTTTATTGATGGTTCAGCCAATTCCTAATCAAATAAAAAGATTGTAAAATAAACAAGAACTCGATCAATTACACAAATGATGCAAAAGATAAAGCAAAAGTAGATTAACAACCAACTCTAAATTTTGGCGACTCGAAAACCAATGTGTGCAGCACACACTAATCCTACACATACATGTTTGAGATAAACGAACCTAAATCTTTGACAGATCTGAACATCTTGATTATATAACCCAAAGAATTTGTTAAAATTTGAAAGTCAGGTTGCTAACAAAAGCACGTCAAGCAAAAAAAAAAAATGTTTAATCGATTGAATAAGAACCATTAGACCACCATTCAAATAGTTAAATTATGATTCAGCAAACTGCACTGCATTTCATTTCCTCAAAAATCTCCACAACCCAATAAAGAGTAAAGAAATAATAATACCATATGAGCAGGCTCTACAATTGGGTATCCAGTTTTGTCTCTAAACATGGCCACAAACTCATCTGAAATTCACTAAAAGTTAGGCCCTTCATCAATATTAGAACATGTAAATAGAGAAAAATTAATAAGTTTACAGCTTACTAAGCATGAGATTGGATTCTCTACGACGCGACCCATGGTCAACGATAATCACACCATCTTTAACACCAACCCCACCTCTCAAACATGACTTTATTGACAAATATTTTGTTCTTGAGGGACCTCTTTGCAAATTAAAAGATTTGGGGTGCGTCCATATGGGGTTCTTTCTTCTAAAATCGCTCACTGAACATCTAAAATGGCATAAAAGCAAGCAACTATTAACAATTTATTTTTCATCTTCAGAAAAAAAATAAAACAGTTAATCTATTCATGAGCCAAAGACAAAGCAATAACCTTTTAACAGTGAACTGAGGAGAGAGTGACAGCGATTCTAGAGACATTGTTTGATCCATTTTTGGGGAGTTTGAGCTTATGAAGACTGCTTGTAAAAATGAGCAATTGTTGAAGATGATATACAGACGGCGCCGTTTAGTGGCCCAAGTTGGCAAGGAAGGCACGTTTCATTTGGGCCCATAAATCAATTGTACTATACTCGCCCAATTTCTCAATACACCCGCCACTATGACTCGGTGCTTTCCAGTTTCCACTGACCAAAACAGCTTTGTTAATGTTAAAAGTTTTTTCCCCAATTTTTTATTTTTGATATTTGGTTGTCACGTCACACGTGAGTAGATTTTTTTAGATTAGAAAAATTATTATCTCTATAAAAAGAAATTCAAACTTTGAGCTTTTGTGAGTATAATTTGTAAAAAAAAAGTATAAAATTAAATTATAAAAAAAAATTATTTTATTTTATAAAAAAATTTCATAGCTTTCATTATATAATTTCAAAATTTTGTTTATAAAGTAATTTTATAATTTTTAATAAAAAATACAATTAATATTAAAATAACTAAAATTCTTTTATTAAATGTTATACTAATGAAAGCTCTAATTTTTTTTTTTTTCCAAATGGTAAAAACTCTATTCGAATCAATTTTATTTAAAAAATTACGATCCAATGAAGTCAAGTTTGACTTCTATAACATATCAAATTTAGGTCATTCATAACACCAAATGAAACCAATATTCATGCACTTAATTGAAACTATTGAAGATGAGCTTAACTTAATAAATCTAAATTCCCGATTTGCATCAGCATTGGCGGCGGGATTTTACACAGTCTTCATAATTGAGACCTTAACTTTATTATCCAATGTCTAATTATGGTGATTCAAATTGCGTTAGAAATAGGACTCAAAGTTATATAACATTGTATTTTACATCACATAAAGATTAAGACTCCTTTACTGTCAAAAATGCTATCGTAATTCAACACTAGGGTTTTAGGTTATTTTACTTTATATTTAAATGTTATGGACTAAACTTTAATTGTTATAAAATAAGAGAAAAAGAAGAAAATATGATACCTTGAAAGCTGCATGCTTTTCTTATTGATTATGAATGAATTGATTTTACAATAATTGCTCTCTATTTATATAGAGAGATTAGGTTAAGATTATTATCCCTAAGTAATATGGGATAAACTAAAATATAAAATAAAAGTGAGGGATCATCTTATTTACAACACTCTCTCTTGGGACCCACCACTTTAATTTTACAATAATTGACCTAACATTGCCTCATTAAAACCCTGTCAGTAAAACCCAGTAGGACAAAAACTTGGTCGAAGGAAAAAGAGTACAATGCGCTTTTATCCAACGATAGTTCATGATGTCAATGAATACTCTTCCCCTGATAAAATGCTCCTCTAATAAAATGCTCCCCCTCAAAAGATATCATCAGGATAATTTACTAAGTCGACGCATGCTAATACTATATACAAGTTTCTCAAATATTGATGTTGGTAAAAATTTAGTAAATAGGTCTGCAAAGTTATCAGTTGAATGCATTTGCTTGACATCTATTTGTTTACTCTGCTGTAACTCATGAGTATAGAAGAATTTAGGTGAGATGTGTTTGGTTATGTCTCCCTTGATGTATCATCCTTTAATTTGTGCAATACAAGCAACATTATTTTCATATATCACTGTTGGAATATCTGAGGCATAGTTTAAGTTGCATGTGCTCTGAATATGATGGATAAGTGACCTTAACCATATCATTCTTGTTTGCTTCATGTAGTACAAATATATCTGAGTGATTGGAGGATGTAGCAACAAAATACTGTTTTATTGATCGCCATGAAATTGCCGTGTTATTGTAGGTAAAACATACTATGTCTGTGAACGTGCCTTATGAGGTTCAGAGAGATATCATGCACCAGTATAATCAACAAGACCTAGATTTTTTGTTAGCTTATTTGAATAAAATAATCTCAAGTCCTTAGTTCCATGAAAATAACGGAAGATATGTTTGACGCCATTCCAATATCGTCGAGTTGGCGCATAGCTAAATCTTGCCAATAAATTAATCGAGAATGCAATATATGGTCCAGTGCATTGAGCTAAATATAACAAGGCACCAATTACACTAAGATATAGTACTTTCAGACCAAGTATCTCTTCATTATCGTCTTTATGATGGAATGTATCCCTTTTAGAATCTAAAGATCGGAATACCATGAGAGTGCTTAATGAATGAGCATTATCCATGTTGAAACGTTTGAGAATTTTTTCAATATATGCAGAATGATGGATAAATACTTCGTTAGTTTTATGCTCGATCTGCAAGCTGAGACAATATTTGGTTTTTCCCAAGTCTTTCATCTTAATTTTTTTTTCAAATATTTAACAGTTTTTAAAAGCTCTTTAGGAGTTCCAATTAAGTTCATGTCATTGACATACACTGCTATGATAGGAAATTCATATTCAGACTTTTTAATGAATACACATGGACATATATGATTATTTATATATCCCTCTTTCATCAAGTATTCACTCAAACAATTATACCACATGCGTCCGGATTGTTTCAATCTGTATAGAGATCGTTATAACTTTATTAAATACATTTTACGATCATTTGATTTATATGTTTCAGGTATTTTAAATCATTCGGGGATTTTCATGTAAATATCAGTGTCGAATGACCCATACAAATATGATATCACTACATCCATAAGATGCATGTCCAGTCTTTCAGAGATTGCCAAACTGATTAAAAATCGAAACATAATGGTATCCATCATTGGAGATACGTATCCTCATAGTCAATACATGGTATCTGCGAGAAACCTTGTGCAACTAGTCGTGCTTTATATCTAATGATTTCATTATGCTCATTACGTTTTCATACAAACACCCATTTGTAACCAACGGGTTTGACATCTTCAAGTGTCTGGATTACAGGTCCAATACTTCATGATAAAGAAGTCAATTATACTTGAATTGCTTCTTTCCATTTAAGTCAATTGTGTCTTTGTCTACATTCATCGACAGTTTGAGGTTCAAAATCATTTATAATTTTAGTAGCTACTGTATATGCAAACACATTTTCGATGATTATTTCATTTTGATCCCACATTTCTCTTGTAGAAGTATAATTTATAGATTGTTCATCATTTTTGGATTTTTAATCCTCTTCAAGGGATGATGTCTCTTCAGGGATTATCATTTCTTTTGGAACTAGTGATTCAGAAGATGTGGGAGTAATTATTGCTCGAGTATTATTTTCAATAGGATCTAGATATCTCATTTTCCTCTTTTGGGGAATAGTATTTTTAGAACCAAGTGGTCTACCATGTTTCTGAGGTGAAATAGATGATTCGTGAACTGCCTTTACACTAGATTGTTCAATAGGAACAACCACATGGGCTGGTGTATTAGCAGCTAGTATATGGGACTTGGTTATTTTTGTAGCATCTATAAATGCATCTAATAATTGATTTGCAATTTGTTGTAAATGTATTATCCTTCGCACTTCATTTTCACATTGGCTAGTGCGATGATCTAAATGAGACATGGTGTAAACTTTCCAAGAAAGTTTATGCCTTACTTCTGACGGCTCTCTCTTTTCCCCTAAGGGTGAAAAAAATATCTCATCAAAGTGACAATCCGCAAGACGTGCGGTAAAAAGATCACCCGTTAAGGGTTCCAAATATCTAATAATGGAAGGTGAATTAAAACCAACAGATATCCCCAAACGTCGTTGAGGTCTTATCTTTGTGCGTTATAGGGGTGAAATGGGAACATACACAGCACAACCAAAGGTGTTTAGTGACCAAGAACAAGTTGGATTGGAGATTATTGATGATAAGTTGTGGGTCTAAGGCGAATTAATGCAGTCGCATATAGCATAGCATAACCCCATGTAGAAATTGGTAATTGAGTCTGTAACAATAAAGTTCATGAAATTACCTGAATTCATTTGATCAATGATTTTGCCAATTCATTTTGTGTATGTACATGTGGAACTGGATGTTCAACATAGATTTCACCTGATGTACAGTAGTCATCAAATGTCTTGGATGTAAATTCACCAACATTATCTAGTCGTATGATTTTGATTGGATAATCTGGGAATTGTGCCCTTAATATATTCATTTGGGCAAGTAGCTTAGCAAATTCTATGTTACGTGTGGACAATAAATAAACATGTGACCACCGTACAGATGCATCAATCAAAACCATAAAGTAACGGAAAGGTATACTTTGTAGATGGATTGGTCCAGAAATATCTCATTGAATCCTTTGTAAAAATGATGGGGATTCAAGAGCAATCATAGATGGATATGGGTGTATCACAAGTTTGCCTTGTGAGCAAGCAGTGCAGTTGATCTTATCTGTCAATAGAATCTTCTGGTTCTTTAATTTGCCCATTAGAATTTTCAATTATTTTACGCATCATTGTAGCTCCTGGATGACTAAGACGATAATGCCATAACATAAACATCTTTGGGTTATTGAACTTCTGGTTCATCACTGCAAGACTTTCTATCGCATTTATGATTGTATAATACAATCCATATGAGAAAGCCTAAAGTTTTTCTAATATATATTTCTTACCTGAGATCTTTTTAGTAATACATATATATTCTGCATTGTTTTCATCTAAAGTCTCAATATGATACTCATTTCTATGAATATCTTTGAAACTTAGCAGATTTCTACTGGACTTGCCTGAATATAGAGCATTTTCAATACATAATTTTGTTCCATTTGCTAATAGATTATGGCTCTTCCAGAGCCTTCAATTAGGTCTACATGACCGGATATAGTGTTTACATATCCTTTACGTAATTTTATGTCCAATAATATTTTTATCTCGAAGGATAGTGTGTATGGTTGCACTATAAGCCAAACATACATCCCCATATTTATTTTCCAGAATAGATAATTTATTTGTAGGATCCATATCCTTGAAAGATAAAGTTCACATTAGACATTAAGTAAAATATATAAAATAAAATACATCTGATGTGATAAAAAAAAATTCAAATAAAACATTAATAAAATGTTAAATAAACTTCAATATTCCTAAATCCTAAGCCACTCATAAAGATAAAATTTAGAGTTTAATCACGATAGACATTTCCATCGCCGATTAGGTGATCAATCATTCCCTCTGGGTCATCGAAGAAATCAGAGATATCAAGATGAGTGAGATCTACAAGATCTAAGTCATCGATAAAGTTAGCTTCAATCTCATTTCATTTTTTTCTTGGATACTTGATATAGATCTATTAAATGATCATTTACACGACAGATGCGTGACTAATGTCCATTTTCTTCACATCGATAACAAATTTATTCATTATCGTTTTTGGTAGATTTCTTTTCCGCACTATTATATTTATTTTCTCTTTTATATACATTCCACTTCTGGTGTTGTTTATCCTTTTTGTTTTGTTGTCCTGAGTTCTTATGACCACCACGAGGGTGATAACCAATCCCTCCGTGTCCTCTCATACTTCCTTGATCACGTTCAGTATTTGTATGTGTATTTGAATTCGATTCTGAGAATGGCTTAGAACCAGTTAGTCGTGACTCGTGATTTTTCATCACTAGCTCATTGTTTTGTTCAGAACTATGAGGCAAGATATCAAATCTGAGTATTTTCTAAAGCGACACTCTCGATATTATTGTTGTAAAATCATATTTGATGCATGAAAGGTAGTAAGTGTTCTTTCAAGTATGTATTCTTCAGTGATATTTTCACCATACAATTTCAGTTGTGAGGTGAGAAATAGCTCAAAGTTGTAGTCAGAAACCTTTTGGAAGTCCTACAACCTCATATTTGTCCACTAATATTTTGCTCTAGGGAGGAAGATATTTCTTTGATGGTCATATCTCTATTTCAGGCTATTCCATAAGATCAATGGATCTTCAACTGTCAGGTATTGATCTTTCAGGCTCTCATGCAGATGATGACGAAGGAAAATCATAGCCTTTGACTTATCATGCAATTATGTTTGATTTCATTGGCTTATGGTGCTTTCCATGCCCATAGCTCGCAGATGCATTTTGGCATCCAAAACCCATGAGAGATAGTTTCTTCCGGAAACTTCGAGTGTGAGAATTTTTATGTTTATGAGGCTTGACATTTTCAAGGTTCCTTAAAAGTATAAAAAAAATATAAGTGTAGTAATAATAAATATATTATACAAGATTAATTACAAAGTAAAAAGAATATCATGCATATATTTTGAACTTCAAGTTCATAAATATTATATTGTAGATTCAAAATTTTAGATTTTATAATATATTTAAAACTGCAGGTTTTAATCTAATGTCTAATTGATTGAGTTTAGAACTTCAGGTTCTTTAATTGTAGTGTGATTATAGAACTTTAAGTTCTATAATTATTTTGTAAATCTAGAACTACATGTTCTAATCTAATAATTAATTAATGACTTTAGAACTTCGGGTTCTAATTTATCTCTAATATTTAATCATAATTATGAAAGAAACTTAATTAAAAAATATGAAAAATAACCGTTTTTATTTTCTAATGTGGTGATCCAAATTCATTGCAACCATAGAACATACTCATAAAAATAATTAAGGTGTTAAACTAATAACACAATAAATAAAATAATAACATAATGAAATAGAACTACGAGTTCTAATTGTAACACTGAAATTCAGAACTTCAAGTTTTGAGTAAAATTGTAAGTTCTAATTAAAAAAATCACAAAATGAATTAGAACTACGAGTTCTAATTGCAATAAAAGAAAACTAATAATATATATATATATATATATATATATATATATATATATATTATTTTTTTAGTACCTACGTCATCTTGCATGCTCATCAATAAAGTTCATGTTGACTAATGACATGACATCTTAATTATGCAATGCGCTTCATCATCTAATTCATTAGTAACAAATAAAGGATACAGATCTTGTTTGATTATTTTTAAATCATTCAGTGATGATTCCACTTGGCCTCACGAATCATGATTCTAAAACACAATTCATGATCATGATTCCGCTTTGAGGCGATTCATGATGATGCATGTTATGGACGCTGGTTTTCGCCCAAGGTTCACAATCGAGAATTTATAATATGGGGGCACTAGCGATCCTGCAAAACAAAGATAGAGTGAGCGAGAAGTACTGCCCGATGGTGTTGTGGGTGCCGTAGGCACTCCGACGCTCAAGTCAGTAGTGAAGACGAGCGGTAAATAGGGAAAAGCAAGGTTTGAGGTTACCTTGACCTCTGTTGACTGCCGTGAGGGCGGTGGGCCGGTGTTTAGAGAGTAAGAGGCTCTGAGAGCTCAAATTTGAGAGCTAAGACTTCAATACCCTGTATGTTGAGTTATGTTGCTATTTATATGTTCAAAGAAGTCAATTTATAACTGTAATATGAGATGTACTTGTGATGGTGGGACTCACAATGTGCTGAAATCTCTGGCGACAGGGCCCACAACGTGCTCAAGACTTCATCTTTCGGTGATGAAGAACATTATGTTTAGGAAAAATGGATACAATAGCCAATATGATGTTTTTCGATAAGGACCAGTTCGAAGGACCAAAAAGCTACATGCAAGCTTTAATTAGGCCTTATCTATCCACAGATTCGAAATGAAAAGATGATTTTACCCTTGGGCCTAAATTTGGCCCGTACAGTTTGTTCCCTACTCTCTAAGTCGAAGATTCATTGACTTGGAGAGTATTTTTCCGAGTGCATCGTCTAGGATCTGACTTATAGAATGTTGGCATCTTCAATGTCGTCTGGATCAGATGAAGGCCAGGTCTCCAACTTGACTTTACATGAGCCATAGGGAATGTTCCCAGTCGACTAAACCAGATGAAGGTCAGGATAATCCTCATACTACGGTTCAAAGGACCAGGAGAATCTTCAATGTCAACTGGACCAGATGAAGGCCAAGTCTTCAACTTGGCTCTACATGAGCCATGGGGAATGTTCCCAGTCGACTGAACCAGATGAAGGTCAGGATAATCCCCATACTACGGGTCAAAGAACTAGGGGAATCTTAAATGTCTTCTGGATCAGATGAATGCCAAGTCTTCAACTTGACTCTACATGAGCCATGAGAAATGTTCCCAGTCGACTGAACAAGATGAAGGTCAGAATAATCCCCATACTACTAGTCAAAGGACCAGAGGAGTCTTCAATGTCGTCTAGACCATATGAAGGCCAAGTCTTTAACTTGACTCTACATGAGCCATAGGGAATAGTCCCAGTCGACTGAACCAGATGAAGGTCAGGAAAATCCCCATACTACGGGTTAAAGGACCATGAGAGTCTTCAATTTCTTCTGGACCAGATGAAGGCCAGGTCTTGAACTTGACTCTACATGAGCCACGGGAAATATTCGTAGTCGAATGAACCAGATGAAGGTCAGGATAATCCACATACTATGGGTCAAAGGATCGGGGTATTCTTCAATTTTGTCTGGACAGATGAAGGCCAGGTCTTGAACTTGACTCTACATGAGCCATGGGGAATGTCCCCAATCGACTGAACTAGACGAAGGTCGGGATAATCCTCATACTATGGGTCAAAGGACCAAAGGAGTCTTCAATTTCGTCTGGACTAGATGAAGGCCAGGTCTTGAACTTGACTCTACATGGGCCATGGGGAATGTTCCCAGTCAAGTGAACCAGATGAAGGTCAGGATAATCCCCAAACTACGGGTCAAAGCACTAAGGGAGTCTTCAATTTTGTTAGGACCAGATGAAGCCCAGGTCTTGAACTTGACTCTACATGAACCATGGGGAATGTTCCCAGTCGACTGAACTAGATGAAGGTCAGGAAAATCCCCATACTAAGGGTCAAAGAACCGGGCCTAGGTCTTGAACTTGACTCTACATGAGCCATGGAGAATGTTCTCTGTCGACTGAACAAGATGAAGGTCAGGAAAATTGACCGGCGTAAACACACACGTATAACGCAAGCGTACGTATCGTTCAAGTAGTATAAAAAGTATCGATCCCACGAGGACTTAAAACCTTATCTATTAATTTTTTTGAGGTCAAATGATTACTAGTATCTAACAAGTTTTTTAATTGATTGAAATGGCGACGATTCTAAATTTAAAGACAAGTAAATAAAATTGTTCGAAAGTAGATTTTAAGAAAATTCAATATTAAAAACTATCTAGGGTTATGATTTATTCCAATATTATTTAAAGATGAAGTGGTTATCTTATAGTTGGGTAAAATATTGATTTTTTAACCTGGAACACTAAATTATGTAAAAGCCTCTTCCGATGGTCAATTACAAATACCTAGTATAAACTTGTGATTATTACCAACCAGCCATATAGGTGGTTGTTGGTTTTTATTAAGGTCCCAAGATCAACAAGACATGAAATTAATGTGTAAATACATCGACGAAGATAGCAGAATACTTACATCGATCGGTTGAGTCGATTTGAAGACGATTGAAGCCAATATGCTCACTGTTTTGGCGCATGAACTGCAGCAGTCCATTGTCCCCCATCTTCTGTTTTGAGCTGC